>ML779361.1:533471-545110 GCA_009831015.1 Picea engelmannii
TTCTCATATAAATTTGTTTTTAAAATGTTTTTGTTTTTTTAATTTCAATTTTGTTTGTTTTCTTATTTATTTTAGTTTTTAATTGATCCAAAAAAAAGAATTATATAGTTTTTTCTAAATATTTAAAAACATTGTTATTTAACAACACTTATTTTCTATTTATTAAAGTAAGGTAAAAAAAGTGTGTTAAAAATGATATTTCCCACTATATTTAAAATGTATGGAACCATAACTTAATTAAGGACGGATAATTATACGAAAAATCTCAATTTCAAAAAAATAAATGGTGTACAACATTTTTAACATTGGATGAAGCATGGAAATATGATTAAAAAAAAGATTGAATAAAAATAAAATTAAAAATAAAATTGAAAAGTTTGAAAATAGATGAAAAAACATCATTGAAAAAAAAAATGAAAAAATTGGAAAAAAATGAAAAAACGAGCATTTAAAAAAACAAAGTGGAAATCTTATGTATCAGAAAATTTAAAATATCAAAAAAAAACCTAAAAATCGAGGGGGGTGCTACCGGTAGCACCATTTTTAAAAACGAGGTAAAAAACTTAACCTCCCAAAAAATGAGAACTCTGTAGAGTTCTCGTTAAGTTGGTAACTACGTTAAATGCTTCTCCAATCCAAAATTTGACAACATGCTCCTCACCTTATCCATGATAGTGCGATTCATTCTTTTTGCAGTACCATTCTCTTGAGGAGTAAGAGGAAGGATATTTTCATGATTTATGCCAAACTTGTTACAATACTTTTTGAATGAATTGGAGTAATACTCCCCACCATTATCTGTCCTCAAACACTTGAGAAATTGATTAGTTTATCTTTCAACAACAACATGAAACTTTTGAAATATCTCAAATACCCCGCCTTTTCTTTTCATAAGATAGGCCCAAACTTTCCTAGATGCATCATCTATGAATGTGACGAAGTATGAGGATCCTCCTAATGACTTAATGTTTACTAGCCCAAACACATTAGAATGTATCAGTTCAAACAACTTTGTTTTCTGTTCATGGCCACTTCTAATAAATGAGACCCTTTGTTTCCTAGCATATATACAATGCTCACAAAGATCAAGATTATAAGATTTCAAACCTGGAAGTAGAATTTTTCCAGCAAGGACTTTTAGGCCCTTCTCGCTCATGTGGCTCAAACACTTATGCCACAAATCTGCTGAGATTTCTTCTCTTGCAACAATAGCCACATCTGATTTCTCTGATATTGCTCTTAATGTATACAAAGTTCCTGCATTTGATCCTTTAACCATGAGCAATGCCCCTTTACTAATTTTCTAGCCACAATTTCAAAAGCTTGTGGAACAACGTTCATCATCCAATCGTCCTACAGAAATCTAATTCATGCGCATCTCTGGAATGTGCCTAACATGTTTCAATATGATATATTTTCCCTCCTTTGTCTTGATATGGACATCTCCCACTCTAATAATGTTGCAAAAGTGATTGTTTCCCAAATGCACTTTACCATAATCACCAGAACTATATGCAACAAAGTTATCTTTACTTTGGGTTAAATGGTAAGATGCCACAGAGTCAAGAATCCAATCAACACTATAGTTGGACACAAATAAACATGCATTTTCCATTGAAACAGTAAATAAAACCTAATTCTCTGAAACTATAGCAGTAGTCTCACCTTCACTTGTGTTGAGTAATGCCTTGGATGGTTTTTGATCCTTCTGTTCTTGCTACCAAATCCGACACTCATTTTTCATGTGCATGGGTTTTCCACAATGATAACAAATAAGCATGTATCTTCTTGACTTCGATATTCCTCTAGACCTTGAACACCCTTGACGACCTCGATCAATTTTCCTATCATGATTAGCTAGAGTTAGAGCTTCTCCTCCATGGTTTTCTGTAATTGATTTATGTCACAGCTCCTCATTCATTAAGCTACTGCTAACATCATCAAACTTCAGGGTTCTTGTAGTTGTTGAAGTGCTCATAGCTACAATCATATTCTCTCTGTTGTCCAACATAGAGAACATCAATAAGATGGCTCTAATCTCATCATCAAAAATGATTTTGACAGAAGCAAGATTACTCGTAATTATATTGAACTCGTTTAACTGCTCTGCTACTGAAGCACCCTCCTTCATCTTGATATTGTATAATTTCTTCATCAATAAGACCTTACTCGATGCCATTGTTTTCTCTTGTAGATCATGCAACTTGCACCATAGATTTTCCGTAGTCTTCTCTACAACCACATTAAAGTAGACATTATTTGCTAGACACTGACAGATTGTGGCAATGGTATTCCTATCTAGCTTGAGCCAATCCTCATTTATCCTCAATGAGGGTTTCTTTGTTAATATGTTATTCCCTCAATTGGAAAATAGTGATCCCTCCAAATCAGTATATCTTCCATTTTTTACTTCCATAGGGAAAAATTAGCCTCGTTCAACTTCTCCATGTCAGCTAGCATTGTTGTCTCCATGCTTAATGGGACTCAACTCGGAAAATAACCTAGCGTTGTTAAATTAAACCTTCAACAATTTGATGCAACCAACGCTGGAATCAAAATCTTCTTATGGCCAACAATTTCTCCTTCTGCATTGATGGACAAATTCTCCCACAATATATCCTTCTGCATTGTGGGTGTTTTGACAACCTCACGTGATTAAACCTGACCTCCAGTGATTACCAACAACCAGCTCTAATACCAGTTGTTAGGATTGTTTTATAATTATCCAGAGGAAGAACAAAATTGGGGATTTTTAGAACGACCCAACAAATCTGCAATTTCCCACACAAACTCACGAATTCAACAATTTATTGACCTAGCACTCTCACAACAGATCTTCTACACAATAAAAAATCACACATAAAATAACAGAGGAGAAAACATGGGAAAGTTTGAGAAGAACAACAAGGATATTAATTTTCATTCAATTTGCTTATTACGCACACAACACTTTACACACCTTATAGCTCATTGCTTATGGCCAACGGTTTTACATGTATTTATAAGGTTGATTGGAGCCTTCGAAGAATCGAAATATCCATAATACATAAATCTAGAAATACCTACACTAGTCGTGAATAAGTTTCTGGGCATCTCTTACAACAAGTGAGAAAGTTCTACACTTCTTGACTTGTTTTTTGTAGTAGTTGAAACAATAATTTCTAGAAATTGGAAGCGAATTTTAGAATTCATGGAGAAGGGGGTGTGTTATTTGATGTCAGCAAAAAATTCTGGAGGTGAATTTATCTTCACTGTTAACAATTTGGATGTAGGAAGAGTTGTCTAATGAAAGGGCCTAGAATGCATTATCCCTTGAAGTTTTCTTTCACATAAGCAGACTTTGAAGGGACGAAACTTCCACTTTTCATTGAGTCATAGCTTGATGTACCATTCGAATGAAGTTGGATATCACGTGCAACTATCCGTGGATATTACCTGAGGCTAGGAGAATATTAAGAATTAGTGATTAGGTTTAGGTCATCATAGGGTCCAGTTGTAAAGTCAATTGTTGGCTCTACGTCTGAGCCATCCAATAACCCAAATATACTATGGTTATGTATCAAGAGGAGTGAATGACAAAAAGGAGGAGAATCCCTTTAAAATACAAGAGATAGGTCCCAACCTTCAAAATATCAAGAACATAAAATAATTATACCCATAAAGGAATTATATCTTTGAAATTTTGACATGTAAAACTATACTATGCACTTAAATTTTTACCCAAAACTTAAATTGTTACTCTAATGTGCACATGAACCTATAAGGTGTATGAGGTAACACCAACCAAGTATCCATCTCATCATCCACCTAGCATCCATGTTTCCCCTATTGGGTGGGGCATTGTCCCATGTTTGATGAATTTGACAACGAATGAGATGTTCGATCATGATGAGGGTTTGTGTTATGGCCATATCAATTGATAAACATTACTCAAGGGTAGTTAATGAGATCTTTCGACCGACCTTCAAAATACCATACACCATCGGATCCCATAGAGGGGATAAAATGGCCCATTGATGATAAATTGAGTTGTCATATTTCCCCAGAAAAAGGTAACTAGAGGAGATCGATAAAGGTGAATGATAAACTCAAAGGCACCAAGTTTTTAACAAGATTGATCTTAAGTCACGATATCACTAAGTGCCACTTGAGCCAACCTTTAAGCTAACCAATGTGTGCAATACAACTTTCAAGTACAAGAAAGGTATTTCAAGTGGTTAGTCATGTCTTTCAGTGTGATTAATGTACCAACAATGTTCATGATTAGAATGGTGGATGATATTCTACAATGTTTCACCAATGCTTTTGTGGTTGTATACTTGGTTGATATCCTCATCTTCAACAAAACCTAGTAAGAGCATATGACGCACATTCAACAATTGTTGATATATGCCAAGCTAGAGATGTGAAAATTCAACCTCTAGAGAGTTAAATATTTGGACATATCATGGATATGTGTGAAGTGCATGTGGATCCAATCAAGATCCAAGTCATCCATGATTCACCATCTTTAAAGAATGGAGTTATTCTATTTTTGGGCCTTGCCAACTTTTACCATAGGTACATGTTAGGGTTATCTCATATTGCTTGGCTCATGAGTGAGGTGACCAAGGGTGGAGTCAAAGCCAAGTTTGTGTCTACCATGACACAACATAAATCATTCATGGAGCTAAATATGTTGCATCTTCTCTACACCAACCCTTATTCTTTTAGATTGCAACAACCATTAAAAATTGATACACATGCCTCAAAGTATGTTGTTTGTTTAATCCTCAAACACCATGGGCATCTATTGGTCTATAAAATCAAGACACTCTAATATAGTTCATATATAACCCACCTATGATAAGGAACCTTACTCCATTGTCCAAGGATATTGGTAATGGGACCATTATATTGTAGGAAAGGAAATGCACATCCACTCCAACCTCAAAGATTTACTATTTATACAAAACATCTTGTAGAATGAACACCATCAAATATAAACATAAAATATAAGGACAAAGTTAATTGAGTTGCAAATTTCCTCAGTTGACCTTTGATTGTGGCATCAAGTCATATTCTACAATTATTGATATGAGACATCATTGTGGCCCCAGTGGTATGACAATGGTCCTAATTTTGTTTCTACATATCAAACACTTGTCACAAGTAAACAAGTTTTAGACTTTTACTTCCATGATGGACTCTTGTGCCTTCTAGGGCATCTTTGTGTTCCTTCATGATGGAATCTTGTGCCATCTAGACCATCTTTATGTTTTTTCAGGAGACCATGAGAAGATAGACTTTTGAATTTAATATTTAATCATTCTTTTCCTTACACTCTATATCTAATGTGGAGCTACTTCATCCATACTTTCCATCACTATTGGAGCCTTGGACACCTCAAAGGTGGAAAATCACTTGTCGACTACAAATCTCAACCATCATTACATTGAATAGAATCATGGAAACCAAGTTGAAAAGAACATACCAATAGAATTTACAGCTCTTTTTGGGTTGTCAAAGCAAGGTGACTTCTTCACTAGGTCAAGTGGTTCAATGGGAACCAATTCTTGTAGAAGTTCCCCCATTTGAGAATTGTTGATGAACCATGTACGAGAAAAAACTCCCTAGAGAACTAGTCGATATAGTGCCTAATGACCCATGTATTTCAGTGGATGGCGACTTTTTTATATGGACTTCAACAAACAAGATGTTTGAGAGTATGTAGGTTTTCACAGTTGATCATGATGTTGTATTAAATTTCTGGATATAAAATGTGTGTGGCGTTTTCAAAACGTCCAACGTTTCGAGTGGACACTCTACTCATCATCAGAGACTCTTGAAGCAATGAGGATTGAAAAGAGTGTTGAGAGGAGGATTTAAAGGTTAAATTTAATGTGAACGTTGGGGAAAAGGGATAGATATTAGTCGTTAAAGAGAAGTAAAGATATATTATTAATAATTAAACAGGAAAAAAATATTAATTGAGGTAAAATAAAATATATCTAAAGAATAAAAGGATAAATTAGTTAAATATTTAAGGTTGACTATTTGACTAATAATAAAATAATCAGTCAATTACAAGGAAGATATTAGTGACAAGGTTAATATAAGGACCAATAATATTTAACCATGTTCAAAGGTCCAAGGTCAATTTACTTCTCTTTAACTCAATTAGGTCAAATCTTAACAACTAATATCTATCTTTTTTCCCCAACATTCACATTAATTTTAACCTTTAAATCCTCCTCTCAATACTCTTTTCAATTCTCATTGCTTCAAGAGTCCCCGATGATGGGTGGAGTGTCCACTCGAAACATCGAACGTTTCAAAAGATCCACACATAGTTTGTATCCAGAAATTTAATACACCAAACAAGATGTTTATATTTTGTAGGTACAAGATGGGCATTGAAGAAGCATGGAGAAGACCAAAGATGAAGATTGTAAAAACATGAGATGAAAACAAAGAGCATAGCTAAAGAAGATTAAAGACAAAGACTGTAGAAGATGAAAATGAATATTGGACTAGTTGCATAAACATATGATGATGATTGAATATTGAAATCACAAATATTCAAGGGGGATCATGAAGAATTAACTCCTACTTGTTAATCGTGACTTATGTCTAAATTATATGATTGTTTTGTAATGATGTAGACTACATAGAAAAGTCCACATATGAATAAAAAATAAAGACAATGAGAGAAATTAGAGATAAAAATCTCATAAAATCAATTAAAAGTTTTTAAAAGAGATTATTAAACATAGTTGTGGGAATGATTAAACTAAATATTTAATTATAGCATAGTTGTTATGGTCACTTAAAACTATATAAAGAAACCTATTGTACAATAATAACACAAATGAAAATGGATTTCTCCTTCGAATATTTCTTAAATATAAAATCTCCCTTTCTTAATATGTATTTAATTATATTTGTTCCTAATCATTAAGGCCTAACATAAATAAATAAGTAAGATGTGATTAACATCCAAGCTCAAACTCATGACCACGAAAGATGAGGCTTTCACTCCGATCTCTCACAAACAAACAAATCGAAGAGAAAATCATTATAGATTTATAATAGGCTTACGTCTTATCATACTTGGGGCTTCTTTTATATTTGGGCGATTTTATGAATCTGAAAGTACGAATCTCATCACATTCCACGTGTGAAAAGTGAATACAAAGCTATTTCTTTTGAAAAAGAGTACCATTTAGGCTTGCACGTGGTTTTTTTTATTTGGTCGGCTTGTACATAGTATAATGTTTGTTTAAATTTATTCTATAGTGCTAGAGTTTTTTTCCAAGAGAAAATTACTCCAATTTATATAAAGTGTAAATTTTTTACAATGAAGAGCAGCCAGCAAATGCCGAAGCGCTGTAAACCCAAACACCGGAAGAGGCCAATTCAAAACAACAACAGTCTAACAGGAGCAGCCAAAAAAGAGGAGGTAATAAAAACAGCAAGTAAGGCCCCCACAATAACCACCAGCAGTCAATGAGAAAAGAAAAGCAGCCCACATCATTCAAAGACGTTTAGTGATGTGATAGGACTCTCTATCCCACTATCTCTATGGAAAATCGAGAGTCTGCCCACTGCCTCCTTTAAAGCCCTTTTTGAGAGGGCATCCGCTTCTCTATTTTGAGATCTTGGGATATGATGAAAGTTGATGTCGGTGAAAGATTTGGACAGCTCCATCGTTTTGATCTTCCAACTATCATTATGGACTGATTGGAGCTTGGACTTATGAGAAATCCAATCAATGATAATGCGAGAATCACCAAGGACGTGAAGGTGACTTATGGACCAGCAGGAGGCAAGATAGAGGGCAGCCCATAAGCCCAAAAGCTCAGCTTTATTATTAGTTCCTACACCGCAATTTAAAAACCACATAGTAATCCTAGAAGGGTGGGTTTGGAAGAAACCCCCCGCACCACAACAGCCTCCATTGGACATAGCAGCACCATCGAAGCATGCTACTGTGTATCCATCCAGCAAATTCAAATCACAGACTTTAAGCTTTGGAAGTGTTTGCAGAGGCTGTTTCCAATTGAAGGAGATTAATACCTTTTGAATCACCATTTGAAGAGAAGGGGGACTGGAGTCGAAGGTGGCATGGTTGCGGGCCTTCCAAATTTTCCAGGAAACTAGCACCGGTAGTGTCTTTGGAGCCGAGGTTTGAGCTAGCCATCTAGAATAACAATTTGTGAGGGAGGTGCCGCTCCAAGTTGAATGCAGTGAAAGGTGAATGAGAACCTATGACCAAATCAGTTGAGTGAAAGAACAATGGACCAATAAATGATGTATATCTTCGGTTTCTCTGCAACAGAGGAGGCAGATGCCCGGCCCCTCCCATCCCCTCCGGCGTAACAAGTCCCAGGTAAGAGTTTTTTCCTTTCCAGCAAGCCAGAAGAATAACTTAATTTTCAGTGGGATCTCCCAACGCCAAATATGAGTTAGCCACGAGCCATCCAGTACAAAATAGCGTTGATTGATAAGTGCATTATAAAGGTTCTTGACGGTAAAATTACCCGTAGCATCTCCCCCGGCCCAACTTAGTGTATCCGGACCATGGGAGAGTGAGACTCCAGCTTCCTTGAGGGCCGAGGTGTAATGGTCCCACTCCATCGCTTTCTGATTACTAAGTTGTAAAAGCCCACTGTCCAGCCAATTATCAGGAAGGGCACGACACCCTAGCTGAATTTTCCCCTGTGCAAGAAATTTTAAATTTTGTTGCCGGAGAAGATACCGCAGCTCGGAGGAAAGGAGGGACCTGTCTCCCAAGCCCAGAATTTTGTCAGCACCTATGCGAATTTCAGTCCCATCTCCTGGGTTCCAAACAATCCAATGAAGAATAACTGGAATAGTGCTAGAGTTGGTAGATACATTGACCATTATGCATAGTATGAATATTATAATGTGTGTTTAAATTTATTCCAAGATGCTAGAATTGGTAGACATACTGAATTGTGTTTTTAAATTTATTTTAGAGTAATTGATCCATCGACACCTTAGTTATTTAGGAAAAAATCATAATGCAAATACGTGTTTATTTCTCAACCATGTCAAGTCAATCATTAGGGTTATGATTATTCTTAAACAATGTATATGTGTTTTGAACGAGAATAATATTTTTTCGCAGCTTTGAACGGGAATATGTCTCTCTTGTTTTGAAGGAGATATTTTATTTTTAACATTATATATCTGCCACTTTGAACAAGAATAATACTTCTCATTGGTTTTTACCTTTTTTACCTAGAATAATCTCTATAGTTTCTCTAGGTTTCTCTGGAACTTCTTTGTGGTTTTTGGAAATTATTTTTGGCTTCTTCTTGAGCAATTGGACATGTGAAATGAGGTGAGTCACTTTTTACTTTGATTCAATTTTAATTTAAAATATATTTATAATCTATTAACATAAAGTGATTTAAATATATTTTATTTGTTTTTTATTTTAAGTTTCGTAAGTAAAAGTTGATTTGAGAGATAAACTCAATCCAAAATAATACATTTTTTTCTCTTCTTTTCAATATGAGCACTCCACCACCTATTCCAAAAACCCAACCTAAGAGGGGGAGACCCCTCAAAATCACCCTAGAGATCCTTTACGATTATATGGAATCAATAGAAAAAAGAAGACAAGAGAGAGATGTCAAAATCCAAATAGAGTTAGAAACATTAGAAAAAAGGATTGAAGAAAGAGACGTAAAACTCCAAATAGAGCTAGAAGCAATGAATGATAAAAAAATATTAAAGATACCATTCAAACTCAAATAGAGGATAGATTCTTAGGGTTCAAGAGTGAATTGCAGACAATGAAGGATAAGATTCAAGAAATGGAAAAACATAAACAATAAACCCAAAAAGGAGGGGTTGAAGAAAATCACAACTTGAGAGATAGGATTAATGATCTAAAAATGAAGAAGACTTGAAAATCTTGAAATTATTGCAATGTAAATGTTATCTGTTTAAAGAAAATGGATCAATTTTGCAACACATAAATTAAGGGATTACTCATGCAAAATACATATAGACAACAACATTATCAATGAACACAAGCACATAAACACAACAATTGATAAAGGAGTTCACCCCTCTCTTGGGCTACATCTCCTGGTCCAGCTTCCAATGGATCATTATTATTAATTGCTCAAAGTGCTCAAAAACATGTCTTACAATGCTCAAATTGACCAACCCACTGCTCCAATGGCTTCAGAGCGTCCAAAAACCCCTATCTGGGCTCTTTCGGCACCTCAATCGGTCGAAAAACGAAGAAGTTAGGCCTCCTGGAAGTCCCCCCTTCAAGCTTGTTGTCTCTGCATCTACAAAACACACCCTTGTCAAATGAACCTGGCACACATGCAATAAATAGCGTAAAAACCCAGCACCGGGCGCAATCGCGCCAACGGTGCAAACTGTAGGACGGTTATGGGCGCGCCAGCCCCTAACCGCCTAGCACCTGGGCACATGGGGAGTTAAAATATGACCTCGAGCTTTAACCGATGCCAACCGTTTGAAACCAAACTTAAGCCCCTCCTCGCCTTTCGTGTGGTCACATGGCTTGTTTATAATACACTCCGTGTGCAATATATATAAACCCACACGACCAGGAGCTCCATCCCGTCGTAACCCCCGCGCGCTATATTACCACTGGTCATATGTTATGGAACAAAACCATGGGCCGGGGTTAAGCCCCGGCTTGACCTTCCGCCATATACAATGATATGTGAACTTAAATAAAATAAAACACACATATGTAATAAGGAACAAGTGGCAGTGCAACGGTCGGGCGGATGTTGTGAAATCTTATGTGGTGGGGAGGTCTGGGGGTCGAACCCCATGGACTCCAATACATTATGACAATAGACCAAACAACCAATACCGGGGTGCCACGTGGCAACCCATGATTGGGCCATGTGGCACCCAATCACTTGCCCCAAACAGTGCCACGTGTTGACTTCCCATTCGACCAACTGTCAACCAACAGATGCTTGCCACGTCACCACATGTATGGTCGTACGACACTGCCACATCATCCTGTACGGATTGTACAGTCAGCACCATTTTTTTTGTTGTTTGACTTTATGAACATATCGCAATATCTCTCGTTCCCGACATTCGTTTGAGACGAAACGAGTTGCGTTGGGCTCGCAACGACGAGGTCTACGCTCTCGTCTGGTTTGAAGCAATTCCGAGCACTTTGAATTTTTGAGCAAAATTTGATCCCCTGATCACACCTCCCCATTGGGAAGATTTTGGACCTCCAAAAGACTATTTCAGTCTATGTGAAGATGAGGGTAAAGTTCCCTCACCCTTCCAACCTCAATCCACTTGGCCTTGCTTGGATTCGTCCCTTTAAGACCAACTCGAAGATACTCCACATTTCCTCGTTTTGAAGTTCACATTCTTCTGTCAAGGATGGTGTCTTCATGCAGTTCTATAAGATACTCTGAAGAGAAATCATCTATGGAAGGAATCTGAGCATGCTCTCCTTGATCATCAATTAATGGAGGCTCATACAACTTCAAATTCTCAACATTAACAACTGCATACATCTGCATATAAGGAGGCAAATCTAAACGAAAAGCATTGTTACCAATCTTGTCGATAATCTTGAAAGGACCATATCGAATTGGTTTCAACTTTTT
>ML779361.1:555509-601855 GCA_009831015.1 Picea engelmannii
GGTCCAGATTTACAATGAAATTACAATATACTTTTATAAGGCAATTTTTGCTTCGGGGGCTTCGCCCCCGAACCCCCGTTGGGGGCCCACTTGCCCCCAGACCCCCCAACCGGGGGGATGGACCCCGCAGAGGGGGTACCCCCCCTCTGCATTCCCCCGCGTGGAAGAGTGTACATACTTCTGGGGTGTAAATACTTCATGGGGTATAAACACGGCTGAAAACAAGGACCTATGAATCAGGAAGATAATCAGGCTCCACAACCAACAATTGGTACAACTTACCTCATAGAAGCAAAGAGGCTAGGAAAAATAATTGATCACAAAGATAGGTTGATCCATGTCAAAGTAAGTTGTAATGACCATAAATATAGCTTACTTCGTAAATCTTCGAGCTTAAAAGGGTCAAGAATATTTATAAATGAAAACCTCATTCCCAAAGACCAAGTTGAATTGAGGAAGGAATTTCAAAAGGTAAAAGAAGCCAAGAAAGAAGGAAAATGGGAAATAATTAGAAATTGAAAAGCTATTGTTAGGGATAGAGATCAGAAGGATAATAATAAATAGGAATTTGGGACACTCGAGATCCTTTTTTGGAACTGTCATGGCTTTCCATGGCGCAAAGGTCCCATGATAAGTTGGATCCCGAGTGATATTGATATTATCTGTTTAGTTGAAACTTGGTAGCATGAGGAGTCTAAGGTCCCTAACATAGAAGGATTTGTCTTGTGGTTGACATGGAACAAAAAATCCCACCGTAGAGGGATAGGAGGAATAACTTGTTATATTAGAAAGATCATTTCTCCTCACATTTGACTTCATAAGATTGACCCTCTTAGTTAGTACATTTGGATAGAAATTTCAGGCACCAATACTAAGAAGATGTATATAGAAATTTTCTATTTTGCACCTATTAATTCTACTTTTTATAAGAAAAACAATCTATATAACAATTGTCCCTATAATAATTTAGAACAAGATATTTATAGTTTGAGAAATGAAGATAATATCCTCTTGCTAGGAGACTTTAATGCTAGGACTGCAGCTAAACAAGATACTCTTTTAAGTAATGACTCCAACCATAATCCTTTATGGCTAGATGAGAACCTTGTTTTATCTAATAGCTACAAAAGAAGCTCTGAAGACCTAATTGAGAATTCGTTTGGCATTGAGTTGGTCAAGCTTTGTAGCTCTCAAGACCTAATAATTTGAAATGGAGTAATGAAGTGGCCAAACTACAACCAGATGACTTGTATTCATGGGCTAGGTAGTATTGTTGTAGATTATTTTATTTACGATATCCCCGTTTCCATCCAAATAGAAAATTTTGACCTTTTAAATGACCATGAGCCTGACTCTGATCATATCCTTTAACCCTAAATCTAAAATTTTCCATGCATAGGAGTGTCATTGAAGAGAATTATGATAATCAAAGGAATTTTCACTTTGACAAAAGTAAAGTTGACATTTTCTTAAAGGATTTAAATAGTAAATTAAATATCCTAACTTACAAGGACAATATTGAATAACTCTATCATAATTTTATAACTACCCTTTCCACTTCTATTAACAAGTTCTCTTTCGAGGTGTCCTATAAAAAGAATAATAGAATGACCAACCCTTGGTATGATAAAGAATGTAAAATTGCTAGGAAAGCCATTAGGGATGCTTCTAGTGAGTCCTTAAAACTCGATAAAATCAATACGTACAAAGCCTTAATTAAAAGGGAAAAAATGTACTATGTCAATAAAAGGCAAGAACAACTTTCACAACTATATAAGTTGGATCCTAAGAAGCTCTGGAGCCAAATTCTAAAATGCAATACTAATGAAAATAATAGGATTCCCTTAAGGAACTGAAATTCCTACCTTAAAAGTCTTTACGAGTTGCCTAATGCCATGGACACCATTCCTATTGTCCCTACAAAGGAATAAGTTTTTTCTTTAGATGACATAGATTTCGGGGTTAAGCAGCTTGCAAATGGGAAAGCTAAGGACATTGAAGGCTACCAAGATAAAATTTGTAAAATCAGAGGGCCAATCCTTATCCCTCACATACACAAGCTCTTCAATTTAGAAGTCAAGCAGGGCTTCCATAAACCATGGATGAAAAGCCTCATTGTTCCTATTTTTAAAAATGGGGATAGAAACATTCCCTCTAATTATAGGACCATTATGATTAGCCTAATTTTAGCCAAGCTTTATGGAATTATTTTGGAAAAGAAGATTAACCTTTGGCTAGAAAGTCACGGTAAAATAGCTAAAGGACAAGCCAGGTTTAGGAGATATCATTCACCTATGGACCATATTATTACCTTTAGGATCATTGCAGAGGAGTTCTGCAATACTAAAACCAATCCTTTTTGTTTTTTTGTTGACTTTAGAAAATATTTTGACATGGTTCCTAGGAAAAACCTTTGGAATATGTTGGAAGAGATAAAAATGCCTCTCGAGTTGAGGGTTGCTGCAATAAGGACGTATGAGAACATTATTTCTAGTTTTAAAAACATTGAGGGCTGGTCAAAAGAGATTAGCTGCAATATCAGAGTCAAACAAGGTTGTCCCTTGTCCCCTACCCTTTTTGGCATATACATTGACAAGTTAAAATATTGCTTGGAAAAAGCAGGTTGTGTCGGCCCTACTCTCACTGCTATAGTCATCAATCTTCTTATTTATTCCGATGATATCATTCTTATGGAAAGGAGTCCCCATGATCTTGAAAACCAACTAAGAATCCTCAAGGATGTTTTCTCCAATACGGGTATGACTGTTAATACTAATAAGACTAAGGTCATGATTATTAAATCCAATAATATCCCTTATGATACCTTCGTTTATGACAACAACAACTTGGAGGAAGTGACTTCATACAAATATCTTGGAATTGATATTCACCACAAGCTCAATTGGAATTATAGCATTGAGAAAAGGATTATTGGGGGATGGAAAGCTTATTATGGGCTTGAAAACAATTGTAAATCAATTGATCTTTGGAGTTGGGATAAGAAGAAACTCCTCTTTGAGACTCTTGTTACACTTGTTATTCTTTATGGATGTGAAATATGGGGTTGTAGTATCTCTCGTGAATCCTAGAGAAATATATAACAAATAAAAAGGAATTTTATAACCTATAATCTCAAAATTAAAGGAAATATGCCCTATCCCATCCTCCTCTTAGAAACAAGCCTCTCCCCCATTGAGAGCATGACTATGACTAGATACCTAATGTATAAGAACAAGTTAAACAACATGGAATACAAGAGGCTTCCTAAAATTTCTTCAAAGTCGAGTCATAACCACCATTGACTCAAGTGAGGATGGCATAATTATGCCCGATCTTGGCTAAACTATTGGGGAATCATGGAAGACACCATTTTGCAGAATAAAGATACTATTCAAAAAAACATCAAATCAATTTTTAAGGAGAAAATGTGGTGTGATAAAGATTTAGAGGAAAAAAGAAAATTAAGGTATTATAAGGATGTAATCAACCCTAATCTAGAAGATCAAAATTATCTATTTGTCTTTCCAAGTGTAAAGAAAAAAATAAGCATTTCTAAGATAAGAACAAATTCTCATGAGCTCCATAGTGAAACTGGCCATTGGTCGATTCCTAAAACGCCATGGGATGAAAGAGTGTGTCACCTTTGTGACACTAAGAAGGTTGAAGATGAAAAACACTTTCTCTTAGATTGTCCAGCCTATACCCATATTAGCTCTCATTTTCAAAATATTTGTCACACTACCAACCTTCCTAACCTCTTAACTCAACAAAAGTATGGTGATCTTGGAAAGATTTTCTTAATACTTTTCGAGGACATAAAAAAAATTCTAAAGAATCACAATTAATCACTTACCCTCTTAAGGTTCGATAGACCAATTCGATCTTATTGGACATTAAGCATCATCATCATATCATTATGCACTATACTATACATGAAAAATGGAAAAGGTTATGCCCTTTTCTCATTCTAGTGTGGCATTAAGAGAGAGAAAATATAGAGGAGAAAAGACAAAAAGGTGTATTAGGGAACACCACCCCAACACCCCTTGATGACACAATGATCCAATTGAGCATGGAATTCCCTCAATTTACGCACTTCACACAATAATTTTCAAACAAGAAGGAAAAATACAATTTCATTTGTTGTGGGTAACATTGTTGTTGTACAAGGTTTTTCTGTTATTCTACCTAAAATCCTTCGCTTGTTTTTCTTATTGTTAATGAAATGATGTTTTTTGTTTCATTAAAAAATTACATGTTTCATAAACAAGGATCTTGTTTTTTTTAAATGGAAAATCCTCAAAACCCAAACCTTGAAAATCCTAATTCTCGAAACCTTAACCCTTCAAACCTTGAGCCAGGAAATGAAAGCCAAACCCTCCAATCCAGGAGAGGAAAATGGAAAACCAAGAGCCTCAATATCCTAACCCTCCTTAGGATCAAAATGTTGAGATATTATAAAAAATAACAACTTTAAGATGTTTAAGTGTTATGTTTAGAGGGGAGAGAATTTCCATCACTTGTGTGGGAAAACACTTGACTCTATCATTGGCACAATTACCAATGCCCAAAGAACTTCATAAAATATTACTTCTTTTAGGGACATGAAAAGGCATTTTAATGAAGATAGGCTTAGTTATCAAGATGAGAAAACTTTAAAAATAACAAAAGATGTGATGTTTCACTCTTTTGAGACCCTAGTACCATATTAAATCCCAATATTGACATGCCACATATTTCCATTGGGGTAGTGCATGTCAATGTTTCCCTCTCAAGACATGTTAGTTGCAATGGTAATCTAGAAAAACAAAAATATGTTGACTAGGAGGAATTCTTAGAGTACATGCACAATTTATTAGAATATAGTGTAAAAAGATGGAAATTGAATTAGCACCTAGTATATATAGCATTTATTTAAGGAAATTTGTATAGTTAAAAAAACAAAAACAAAAAACAAGTTCTTTTAACAATGGTATGTTACTTTTCCTCTAAAATATATTTCACATGTTCACGTTAAGACATCGATTTAGTACCTAAAGGATGGAATTCCATGAAACAAATTTACATAGTTGTAGATGACAGTTAGTTCTTGTGCACCACTATTTTTGCATTTTTTAAAATTGTAATTATATATACAATTTTAAATTAGTAAATTCAATGAAGACATGAAATTGCAAGGCCAAGCCTTAAGACCATGTTTGGGGGTCTTAACATAAATAATCAATGCTTCTTTTTTTTAATGTGTAGGTGTTATTTTTTAATTGTGCAACATATAATTTGCTTTCTACATGGGTGAGGCAATAAAAAGTCACGCCAGAAACAAAAAGACCTATGTATTTTAGAATTATTATATATACAAATAAAAATGGCTAATAAATAGAAAACAATATTTTTTTCCTTAAAAATTATATATTTGGAATTTTAATATAGAGCTATATAAGTGTGTGTAGTTTCCTTGGTGATGAATATATGGACCATATTTAAAAATCTTAGTGAAAACAAAGATAATAATAGGGAAATGGAAAAATGAGTGTGTTTATGTTTATGTAGCTCAAACCACCAAGTTAGTTGATTCGAAGCTAAAACCAAAGCAACCAACTCATCAAACATGTATAAGAACTCGCCATTCTTTTTGAATTCACAGGAATGTGCGTGTTATTTTTACATTAATATATATATATATATATATATATATATATATATATATATATATATATATATATATATAGACATAGTGAATTGTGTTTTTAAATTTATTGTAGAGTATTTGATCCATTGACATCTTAGTTATTTAGTTATTTAGGCAAAATCCATAATGAAAATATATGTTTGTTGCTTAGCCTTGGGGATGTCAAGCCTAGTACTAGGGTGATGACTATTCTTAAGGAACGTATATTCATTATATCACACACATGTTATAACACTATGCACTACATTCTACATGGAAAACATGGAAAAGGTTATACCCTTTTTCTAATTCCAATGTGGCATTAGGAGAGAAAACAAAGAGGAGAAAAGACACAAAGGTGTATTGGGGAATATTGTTGGATTTTCATTATTTACAGAGCATTAGTGTTACTAGTGTTCTTTTAATTCATTACCATTAAAATATATATCATGTACTGAGAAGTAGCAACATAAACAAGAGACAAAAAAGAACATAAGAGATTTATCTTGGGAAAACCCCAAATGGGGGGAAAACCCATTAGCCTTTCTTAGATAGATTCCATTCACAGAGAAAGTCCAATCAGATAAACCCTAGCACAAGTGATAGATTAATCAGAAATACCACCCCATCTACAACAACAACACCATACAAAGGTAGTGCACCTCCTCAAGGAGTAGCACACAAGAGAGAGATACCAAAAGACTGAGCAATAATAAACTGTGTAGTTGCATCTACTTCATAACCTCCTCCAAACGTGTGCCTTTATTTTTTGTAGCTGGGAGAGTGTGAGTGAGTGAAAAAATGAGCTAAGGAGCCTCCTTATTTATAGTCTTTTAGTCCTTCTATATGGGTCGACTTCTCTTCTGGGAAGGTGTCTTTTCATTATACTGTATTCTTCTGGGTCAACTTCTCTTCTAGGGTATTTCAACTTCTCTCCAATGGATCTCTTCCTTCTGGAATATTCTCTGCATATAATAAAGATCATCTAGGAGGGAAATATCCTCCCACATCTACCAAAACATCAATTCTCCCTCTTATCTAGGGAGGCATCTTTCACGATGTCTTCATCGAGTAGTCCACTGACTACTCTACAATATGTTAGTAGGTACACGACCACTACAATGCCTTTGGTAGCTCGAATCATTAAGAAAAATATTTTCGATCAAACAGTAGCACACATAGCTACATCCAAATGATCTGGTAATCTCCATGATAATCAACTAGTAGAACACAGCTACTACAATGTCATCCAATAGATCACAATTGTTTCCAAGTAGTACACAACTATTGTCGAGTGACAGACATTCACTACCAATGGAACACAACCACTATAGTAGCACACAACTATTGTCCAGAGACACACAGTCTCTGCCAATGGTACTCAACCATTAAAGTAGCACACAACTATTTTCTGAAGTCACACAACCTCCACTAGTGGAACACATCCACTGAAGTAGCACATAGCTACTATCTGGAGTCACACATCCTCCGCCAATGGAACACATCCATCGAAGTAGCACACAACTACTATCCAGAGTCACACAACCTCCTCTAGTGGAACACATCCATTGAAGTAGCACACAACTATTTTCTGGAGTCACACAGCCTTCGCCAGTGGAACACATCCACCAAAGTAGCACACAACTACTATATGAAGTCACGTAGCATCCACCATAGTATTACAACTATGTTTGTGATGTTTCTTCTCTCAGCAAGTCTGACAGTGCATTACCCCCTTAGTCACCTCACGTGACTAATCCAGGGAACCCTTGGCCATTAGGAATTATCCAGCATGAGAAGAAACAACACACCTACCTCTCAACGAGGGTGGACATTCAAAAACACTCCAAGCTTGTCCTTGAAGTGCTCATACTTCACTCTTGACAAGGGCTTGGTGAGGATGTTTTCTATCTGCTCGTCCATGGATATGTAATAGAGTTCCACAAATCCTCTCTGCACCATGTCCTAGATGTAATGATATTTTATCTCTATATGCTTAGACATGTCATGGAATACTTGGTTCTCAGTAATCTTCACACAACTTTGATTGTCACAATGTATCAAAGTTGGCTCCAATTCTAGATCAAATATTTTGTCTAGCAATTTTTGGAGCCATGTTGCTTCACGTCTTGTCATGCTTGTTGCGATATACTCTATTTTTAATGTACTGAGTGCCACTGATGGCTACGTCCTTCTCAACCATGAGATCATGCTTGATCCCATACTAAAACAACATCTGGAAGTACTCTTCCAATCCACTGCACTCCATGCCTAGTAAGAATCTGTATATCCCTGCAGCTTCACATCTCCACTTGAGACATATCTCAATCCATATCTAACCGTACCATGAAGGTACCTCAAAAAATGCTTTGCTACCATCCAATGTACCTGTCTAGGTTCAACCATGTGTTGAATCAAGGTATTCACTACAAATCATATGTATGGCATGGTGTTAACCAAGTACATCAAGGATCCAATCAATTGTCTGTACATCGTGGGATCCACCAAATTTGAAGATTTTTCACTCAAGATCTTCATATTTATCATCATGGGTGTGTTCATGGACTTGCAGTCCATCATCCTGAATCTCTGTAGAATATCAATAGTATATTTTTCCTTAGTTAAGGAAAATCTCATCTGATCTCTGCCACACTTCCAATCCCAAGAAGAATGCATCAGACCTAGATCCTTCATCTCGAACTTTGAAGTGAGCTCCCTCTTGCACCCAACTATGAGATTCTCATATCCATTCATAAACAAGTCATCCAAATGTAGGATCAATGGGAAACCATCAAATAACTGTTTGATCTGGCATATCATGCCCTAGATGCCTGCTTAGGCCTGTACAAATCCTTCTTCAATCTTCATACATAAAACTCCTTCTTATGTATCACAAAGCCTTGTGCTTGTTCCATGTACATACACCATTCAAGAAATCAGTCTTGACATCCATCTGGTGTAATTTCCATCCCATTGCGGAAGAAATCGCAATGATTGATCTAATAGAAGTGTATTTTTCTACAGGAGAAAAGGTTTCATCATAGTCTTCTCCCTCTTTCTGAGAGAACCCTCTAGCCACAAACCTTGCCTTGTACTTCTCTATGTTGTCATCTGCAACATGCCTGATCTTGTAGATCAACTTGGAAGTCACTACTGACTTCCCTTCTGGTCTTAGAACCACCTCTCACACATCATTCTTCATGATGGATTGATACTCATCCATCATGGAATCCTTCCATTCTTTCTTCTTAACAACTTCTTCAATAGTGAAAGGCTATGAATCAATCATGTTTCTTAATAGTGCCACATAGCTGGAATTGAGGAAAAATCTATATCCCAATCCTTCTGACTAGATGCCTATGTTTTCACTGCAACAAGGTCTATCGAGACAAGGGAATCCTCCCAGGAGATCTCACATCTCCTAGAAGCCTATGAAGCTTTGATATATCCTCCTCAACTCATGATACATGTCTTTTAGTCCTGGAAGATGTCTCTCTCTCCTATCTAAATCTGAGAAGGAATACTTTCTGAATGAAAGTCTCTAAGCCATTGAATCTCTCTAAGATCAGGCTCACTTTGAATATGCATGATCCCTCTGAAGCTTGACTCCCTCTGAGTCTATACGATCTTTGGATCCACCTTATTTCATTGCATATGTTGACTTCTTATGAAATTTGATCTACTATGGACTGTGCTGGGAGGTTGGTCCTCCCTACTGGATCCTAAAGGTTGAATCCTTCGGAAATATATCTCCTTATGAGTTGGTACTTGGTGGGGTTGTCTGCCTCACCACTGGTGGAGTCATTTTCTTCTCTTCATATTATGGCTTATTACTATCATGTATCTATATCTCCTTTTCATTATGCAAGGTATCATGAGAGCATGCTTGTTTACTACATCGTTTCTAGGTAGGAGATTCTGGCACTAATGAAACTTCCTGATGATCGAAAGAGTGGTCAAATTAACTATACAGTCATGTTTGGAGCCGTCTTCTCCTCACAATCAATCTCCATAAGAGACACTCTTCTTCATCTTCTACTTCACAGGGGTGTGTACATTCATGTACACAGCTCTATGTCTTGGCTAGATACTTTCTAAATAGTTTCCTCCTACAACCGTCATCATAGCTTCTTCTCAGAGATATCACCTATGACATACCTAGAAAAAGAGACAATAACAACATTTCCATGGTAACCTCCATGGAATGGTTAGTAATCAAGAACATCTCCTAGAGGAGATCAATTTCATATTGCAGACAAGTATATCATTAACAATGAGCATTTTCTTAATGATAATCATACCGACCGTATTTAGGTGTACCTAAACATTTGATAGCAATAATAAATAATAAAATTGTAATGACTATTATCCTAGGTACAATGCTTTGTTAAGAAACAACAATATAAATTAGCAAACCTGATATGAAAACGTGGAGTCTGGTGTTGTTGTCCTACATGAGTTTCCTTCTATCGTTCATATGAAAACACCATTTTCTAAAAAAAAATATTCATCCTTTGATGCTTTTGAGTGCTCTTCGACATCTGTTGCATGTTCATGGTGCTTCTTCTTCTCCTTTTCATTTCTATCTGGACATTGAAAGGAATAATGTCCCAACTTCTGGAAACTATAACATCTGACCTTTGACGCATCCTTCTTGTAATGAGGTCTCTTAGACCTCCTTCTTCTCTTTCCTTTCTCTTCTTCACTTTTGTTTTAAGTGCTTGGTTTTCCTCATGATCTACCTTTTGTTTCTTGGACATTAATCTAGATTCCTCTTGAGAGAAATCTGCCCATAACTTGTCAAACTTGGGTAACTTCCTTCTTGCACAAATTCCTTGGACAAATGGGTCTCGAGAGGGAAGGAAACCATTTAGCATAGTGGTTACTAGTTCAATATATTCTACTGGATCTCCAATGGTTGCTAACTGGTCTTTGATCTGTGAGATCCTTGTAAAGAAGTTGGTTATCGTCTCTGACTTGTTCATAGTCACATTTTTGAGTTGATGTCATAGGGAAAGATTCTGACTGGTGGTATTGCTTTCATAGAGTCTGGTTAGGGAATCAAATATCTCCTTTGCAGTCTTTAGTTCTGATACATTGGGTATCAGGTGATCCTTTATTGAGTCTGTCAAGATCCTCTTAGCCTTGACCTAATTCTTCTTGAACTTTTCCTTTGCCTCTTCGTCTTCAGGTTATGGAAGCATATTTTTGACATGATCCATTAATTCATTCTCTTATATAATTGGTTTTATTCTATGCTTACAGGATCTAAATTTATCTTCTCCATCCAATCTATCTTCAACTCTCATATTGATTGACATTTTCGTCGATAGAAACCCTAGCACTGAAAAAACTTGATTTCTCAAACTTCACCAAACTACAAGCTGAGGGTTTTAGGGGGTGCACTAGGTTAGGGTGCACTTCTCTATGAATTAATTATTCCCAACATCCTTTGGATAGTGCTCAACAAGCTTGAAAAAGTATTGCAGTTACAAGGTGTCGTTGTAGCGATCTTACTTCCAGTGGTCAAACTATTATGAAGGTAACCAACTCTTAAACCATGTTGGATTTTCCTTATTTACAGAGAATTAGTGTTACTAATGTTCTTTTACTTCGTTACCATTAACATATATATCATGTACTGAGTAGTAGCAAAATAAACAAGAGACAAAAAAGAACACAATAGATTTATCCTGGGAAAACCCTAAATGGGGGAAAAAACGAACAACCTTTCTTAGTTAGATTCCATTCAAAAAGAAAGTCCAATCAGATAAACCCTAGCACAAGTTATATCTTAATCATAAATACCACTCCAACTACAACAACAACACCATATAAAGGTAGTACACCTCCTCAAGGAGTAGCGCACAAGAGAGAGATACCAAAATACTGAGCAATAATAAACTATGCAGTTGCATCTACTGCGTCACCTCCTCCAAACTTATGCCTTGCTTTTGTGTAGTTGGGAGATTGTGAGTGAGTGAAAAAATGAGCTAAGGTGCCTCCTTATTTATAGTATTCTTGTCCTTTTAGCTAGGCCAACTTCTCTTATGGGAAGGTGTCTTTTCATTATACTTTATTCTTCTGGGTCGACTTCTCTTCTAGGGTATTTCAACATATGTCCAATGTATCTCTTGCTTCTGGAATATTCTTCACATCTAAGAAAGTTCATCTATGAGGGAAATATCCTCCTGCAACTACCAAAACATCAACAAACACCACCCCTCTGCCCCTTGATGACAAAACCATCCAATTGATCATGGAATTCCACCAATTGACGAGCTTCACAAAATAATCTCTAGTCAAGAATGAAAAATACAATTTCATTTATCATGGGTACCATTGTTTATGTAGGGTTTTTTTGTTATTCTATCTAAAATCCTTTTTTTTTTCTTATTGTTAATGAAATGATGTTTTAAATAATCAAAAAATTATGTGTCATAAACAAGGATATTGTTTTTTTTAAATGGAAAATCCTCAAAACCCAAACCTTGAAAGTTCTCATTCTCAAAATATTAACCCTCAAAACCTTGAGCCAGGAAATGAAAACCAAACCCTCCAATCAAAGAGAGGAAAATGGAAAACCAAGAGCCTCAAGATCCTAACCCTTCTCGGGATCAAAATGTTGAGATATTGGAAAAAATAACAAACTTAAGTTGTTTAGGTGTTATGTTTAGAGGGGAGATAATTTCCATCACTTGTGTGGGAAAACACTTGACTCTATCATTGGTACAATTACTAATTCCCAAAGTGTTGGATTACTGAGAAGGGGGTGAATCAATAAAGATAAATTTATACTTCTTTTAACCACTGTTTATATTCCTTTAACTTGTTCAACAATGTTCATCAGTCCATCATCAATAAATTATTACATCATAAACATTAACATCCATCATTGCATAATAAACAATAATAAACACATCCACACAATGCAAAGTACACCAATATTTACGTGGAAACGTGATGCATAGTACACCAATAGTACAACAATATTATATGTCAAAGAATTACATTCAAGGAAGCACCAACTTCCAATTCTCTGGCTCCAACCAAAAGGAGGCTCAAAACCCCTAGTTTCTCAGGCTCCAACCTAAAGGAAGCTCCAACTCCCTAATTCTCTAGCTCCAACTAGAAGGAGGCTCCAACCCCCTTAGTTCTCTAACTCCATCTAGAAGGTGGCTACAATCACCTAGTTCTTAGGCTCCAACCTGAAGGAAGCTCCAAATCCTTGATTCTTCGACTTTGATCGGAAGGAGGATACAACCCACTTTCCTTGCCCCATCCAACCACCCTAAATTATAAATTCCAAATGTGAACAACCTATCACTGTTAGTGAATCAATCACTGCCACTGTCACTCTTTCACTGTCAAGCTGTACCAATAATTTGTCACAACCTATACCAACCTTCTTCAAATATTTCCTACAAATCTGCAACTTGTATACTCTGCAACACACGGGTATTCACTCCCTTCTTAATTTCAACTCATGGATGTCTGCATCTATCCTCACTGCAACTCGTGGACTACCACAAAATCCCCCAGTTTCACTGTCATTGTCTATGTTTCTGTCAAACTTTCACTGTAAAACCTATCATGTCAACCTATACCATAAACCTATAACAACATGTACCAAACAACCTATACCAACAATATGTAATGATAATCTCATCAACCAAACCAGATCTAATCACCAAAACAACTCTCAACCATAAGCACAATGTCACCAGGATGTGCATCAAACAAAACAACTCACAAAAATCACCCATACATGCCTCTACAAAGCACGTACCAATCACAATCAAGTACCAACCTATACCACAACAAGTGCATCATCTAAGCAAAATAACATACTCCAATGACGCAGACGTCACCCTGTACCCGTCCGCTTCCACCAGTACCTTCTTCTTCTCAGGCTCGAAGAGCTATAATGCCCTCCAAATCCCGTATCGGGACCTTTGGTCACCCACAGGATACTCTAGTGATCTCCCGCAGTCTCCTCGGGAAATCGAGCTTCGCTCTATCGCGAAATCTGTGTACACGTTTCTCGTGTCGACCAAAACCCTGAACCCCGATGGGTCAAAGGTCAACGTTCTCAAGCCTGTTGGGGATTTCCCTATCGGGAAATTGAAACATGCGATGTCGCTGTCCACTCGCACCACAACTCCCCGAACTCCGAAACTCGATGCACGCATGCGCTTTCTCCCGGCCACGTCGCCTTTTCTCTCCGCTCTATCAGAAGTCGCAGAATCGCGATTTCACCTGTCACTATTCCTTTGCACCGGGAAATCTTGAATGCCGAATCTTGACTCCCTGGGATCCTGTGCCACGTGTCCCCGTAGCGATCGACGGCTCCGATTAAATCGGGAAATCGCTATTCGCGATTTCAACGAGTATGAAACTCTTACCTCCGTGAACCCCGATAAGACGAATCCCGATGGCTCCTGGACTCCTCCTGCGTCTAAGGGTTAAATCTCTCGCACCTACTCCCAGATCTGACAGTCGACAGATTTTCTCAAATCTTCCCTGCGCGAACTGGTCGTCGATTCCTCCTCTTTGAAGAATTTCTTCCGCTCTAAACCTTCGACCTGTTCGAACCTTCTCCTGGGTCCATCTCCACAGTATCACAAGGAACTATCCTTCTGGAGCTTATCAACTCTGATTCTTTCAAATATCTTGCACACACTCTCGTGCTCGACTTCAACAATCCTCAAGTGTTGAGTCCTTTAGACCCTGTGCGCTTACGACCGCAGTAGTCTCTACCTTCTTCTGCTCAGACTAGCCACTGAGACTTTGAGTTCAGCCTGCACTCTTTGCACGGCTCTGATGCCCACCTTGCACTTCCAGAAACTTAGGACAAAAGTTCTCTCTATCTGAACCCTGCAGTCACGCACTCCTTGCGGAAAAATTCCACTGCACTCTATGCAGGAATCTCTTGGCTCAGAACAGAGAAACAATTGAAACTAATTTCCTTCTCTCACAGATTTCAATTCAACTATGAAATCACATACACAGCATATTAAAGAAAATGCATGACAGAAAACAAACATTCAAGAGCGCATAAATAACATGCATGGAGAAACAACACCAGCCATGAAATTGAATCAAAGACTCTCTTCTATTAATTCAAATCTGTACATGGGGTTCTGCATACAATTTCTCTTCTTGCTCTTTCCTTCTAAATCCTTGATAATTCTCACTAATGTTACAATGATACAAAGGAGGGTGTCTATTTCCATTTTCCCTCACAATTCTCAAGCTATCAAATCTAGAATTAAATATCCTATCTACCTGCATTAAATCTATTAAATGCCTTCCTATCTACTAAGGATGAGAGCTTAAAGGCTCAAGGTCCCCTTTACAATACAAGTGTGCTTCATCAAATCAAGACATTAATGTTTTGGCGCAACAATATCAAGATGTTTCAAAATTTGGTGCTGGCGCTGTCCAGCTGTTCTCCGCTCCGCGCTGGCTCGCTTGATGAGTTGTTGATGCTCCTGCATCATACTCCCTCGCTTGAAAATTTTCATGGGATCCTGTCCATGAGCTCCTCCACAGTGTGTCCATGCTTCTGGATCACTGCTTCAGTCTCCCAGCTAGCATCTTCGACTGGGTGATTTTTCCATTTCACCAGGTACTCAAAATACTGCTTTCGCCTGGTCTTCTTTCCCACTCGCTTATCCAATATATATTCCATCTGCAGTTTCTCTGCTACTGGCAATTGCTTCTGCCATTGGATCACTGGTTCCTCATCTTTAGCATCTGCTTCTCCATCCCTGTATGAGTATAAATCTGTCACATTGAATATCGGAGATATTCCGATGCCCTCCGGCAACTCAATTTCATATGCATTCTCTCTGAATTTCTTTAAGACTCTGCATGGCCCAATCTTTTTCATTTTGATCTTGTTATACGTTCCCCTTGGGAACCTTTCCTTCCTTAAGTGTTCTAGAACCAAATCACCAACTTCGAACTGAAACTATCTTTTCCGCTGATCGGCTCTGCGCTTGTACTCCTGATTTGAGTCTTGTAATCGCTGCTTCACCTTGCTGTGAAGTTCTCTCATCGCCTCAGCAAACTCCTTAGCACTAGCACTGTTAGTCCCAATCTGTTTTGACTCCCTGAGTTCAGAAAATCCCCTCGGTTGTGTCCCATACACAATCTGGAATGGGCTTTTGCCTGTACTCTGATTCACTGAATCGTTGTATGCAAACTCTGCCTGTGGCAACATATTATCCCAGCTGGTATGGTGCTCCATTACCAAGCTCCTTAGCAAGTCTCCAAGATTTCTGTTGACCACCTCGGTCTGCCTGTCTGTCTGCGGATGGTATGCTAAACTAAACACCAAGTTAGTTCCTAGCTTCTTCCATAGCGTCCTCCAAAAATGACCTATGAATTTGGTATCCCTGTCCGAGAGTATGCTTCTCGGCAATCCATGAAGTCTAACAACCTCTTTGAAAAACAAGTTTGCGATGTGGGTTGCATCGCTGGTCTTCTAACACAGAATAAAATGCGTCATCTTTGAAAACCTGTCCATGACCACAAATATGGAATCTACACCTCTCTGTGTCCTCGGCAAACCCAATACAAAATCCATGCTTATCGCCTCCCATGGTCTCTCGGGTATGGGTAATGGCTGATAAAGACGTGTGTTCTGCTTTCTGCCCTTTGAATGATGACAAATTCGACACCTGTCAACAAACTTCTTGACATATTCTCGCATGCCCAGCCAAAAATATGATTCACTCAACTTTGCGAATGTTTTATCATGTCCAAAGTGCCCTGCTAAGCCTCCACTGTGTTTCTCCTTCACCAAATTCTCCCGCATGGAGCAATTTGGAATACACAGTTGATTGCCTCTGAATAGCAATCCTTCCTGGATCATGTAGTCTATCCAAGGACTCCGATCCATGAGAACTGGATTCTCAGCGGCCTCGTATGCCTCTGCAAAATCCGCATCACCTGCATATATGTCCTTCAGATTTTCAAAACCCAAGGTTTTGACTCTGAACTCTTGTAACAATAAACATTTCCTGCTCAAAGCATGAGCCACTTTGTTAGCAGTTCCTGAAATGTGCTTAATTACAAACATGAAATTTTGCATGTACTCTACCCATTTTTCATTCTTCTGGTTCAACTTATCTTGTTGACTTACAAACTGCAATGCATGATTGTCACTGTACAATACAAATTCTTTCTGGATCAAGTAAGGCCTCCACTTCTTTAATGCTTGTATGATGGCATAAAACTCTTTATCATACGTGGAGTATTTTAGCTTTGCTTCATCCAGTTTCTCGCTGAAATATGCAACTGGCTTGTCCTCCTGACTCAAGACCGCTCCTATAGCATATCCGCTGGCATCACAGTTCACCTGAAATGTCTTCTGGAAATCAGGCAACACCAGAATCGGTTGCTCTGTGATCTTCCACTTCAATAGATTGAAGCTCTTCTCAGCCTCTGTTGTCCAATGAAAATTTTTATGTCGCTTCTTCACTGTGTCCATCATTGTTGCGCTAATTCCACTGAAGTTCCTAATGAATTTTCTGTAGAAACTAGCCAGTCCATGGAAACTCCTCACCTCGAAAACATTTCTTGGTGATGGCCAATTCTTAATCACATCCACCTTCTCAGGATCCATCTTCAACTCATTTGCTGATATGACAAAACCCAAATAAATGAGCTTTGTCTTCATGAAGGAGCACTTCTTCATGTTGATCAACAACTTCTCCTGCTGCAGTCTTCTCATCACAATTCCCAAATGTTTCAAATGCTCAGCCTTTGTTTTACTGTAGATCAATATATCATCCAGATATACGACTACAAACTTCCCGATGAATTCCCTCAGGACTTCATTCATCAACCTCATGAATGTGCTTGGTGCGTTTGTCAGACCAAACGGCATGACCAGCCATTCATACAAACCTTCGTTTGTTTTGAATGTCGTCTTCCATTCATCACCTTCCCTCGTGCGAATCTGGTGATATCCTCTCTTCAGATCAATCTTTGAAAAATAATTTGCCCCACTCAAGCAATCCATCAGATCATCCATTCTCGGCAGTGGAAATCTGTACCTGATGGTAATTTTGTTAATCGCTCTGGAGTCTGTACACATTCTCCAGCCCCCATCCTTCTTCGGACTTAGTATTGTCGGAACAACACATGGACTGAGACTCTCCCTGACCAGTCCTTTATCCAGCAAATCCTGGACCTGCTTCTTGACTTCCTCGTTCTCCCGAGGTGTCAATCTGTATGCAGCCTTATTCGGTAAACTGCTCCCTGGTATGAGATCAATGTGATGACTCACACTCCTCATCAGTGGTAACGAACGAGGTAGTTCGTCCACGATGATATCAGCGAACTGTCCCAGCAGTTCCTGAATCTCGTCTGGTAGGTCATCCACTCTTGTACTAGTCAGGACAATTCTCGGTTTCCTGACCACAAAGAATTGTGGATCCTCCTACTTCTCCATCTCTGTGAGAAGTTCTTTCACACTCATGAGAAGTATGGTACTGCTTACTTCTGGCTTCACTTCTTTATCTTTTATCGGAAGCAATTTATGGATTCTCCCATTCTTCTCTAGTGTATATGTGTTCATCCTTCCGTCATGAACCACATTTCTGTCATATTGCCATGGTCTACCCAGCAATACATGACATACATCCATGGGAATAACATCACACAGAATCTCATCATGGTAATTCCCTATGTTGAATTTAACTAAGCATTGTTTAGTGACACTTACCCGGTGTCCTTTCTGTAGCCACGAGACTTTATACGGACTCGGGTGCTTAGTCGTTTCTAGCTCCAGCTTTTCCACCATTTCCTTACAAACAAGGTTATCAGTGCTTCCGCTGTCCACAATGACTTTGCATTTCCAGCCCTTGGCTGCGCAAGCTGTCCTGAACAGTCTTCTCCTCTGTACTGAGCTTTCCACCTCCTTCTCGGGTGTCAAAAGGATTTTATGCATCCCAAGCGACCTTCCGTTGTCTGCATCTTCTGAATCAGCATCACGCCTCTGCGCCTCAGTGATGTGAGCTTCTCCTTTGTCCGGTTTCCTGTCTGGACAATCAACGGCTTTATGTCCATCCTTTCCACATGTGAAACATGTGATTATTCCTTCTCTGCCTCTTCCCCTACCTCTGGTACGAGGAAAAGTGTTGGCGTCAGCATAATCTCCTCGCTGATCGATCTGCTGTCTCCTCTGTTCAGCATATGGCTGCTTCTGCTGTGAGGTTCCACCTCTTTCAACCTTACCCTAAGGTTTCTTCCACTCCTCCTTGGGCTTCTGATATTTCTCCTGGGCAACTGCTTTGCCTCTTGGCTGGCTTCTGCCTCGCCCTCGCTGGCCCTGCTTATGGCTCAGCTTCTCCTCGACTTTCAGAGCCATCTGGTAAGCATCCTCAACAGTTCTGATGGTTACCATGCCTAATTCATCCTGAATGTTATATCTCAGACTATTTAGATACCTGGCCACCTTCTCATCATTGCTCTCCCAATGACCTGCTCTGATATTGAGCTTATAAAAATCCTCGGTGTACTCCTTCACCGTCATCAACTTCTGTCTCAGATTCTGCATTCACCTGAACAGAGTGATCTGGTAATCTCTAGGGATGAATTTTGCTTTCATCTTCGCGATCATCCGGTCCCAGCTTTTGATTTTCTGTTTTCCTTTGGAACGTCTATTTTCCTGTAGCTCGTCCCACCATAATGTTGCGTGTCCTTTCAAGCGCGTTACTGCGTGCTTGACTTTATTATCATCTTCCACATCTTCATAATCGAAGTATGTGTCGAGATCTCGAATCCAGTCCAACAGCTCTTCCGCATCCAGACTTCCCTCATAAGTCAGGATATCCATTTTGGTCTTGGAGCTCATCCTGGCGATAGCTTTGATCAATCGCTCAGTTGATGCATCCTCTGCTGTGAGTTCTTCTTCATGTCCAGCTTCTTCTTCAACTTCGGAATCACTGAACTCTCCAGCACCGACTCCGCGTCTCTGCGTTGTCTCCATCTCCTCAAGCCTTGCTCGGAGATCTCTCATCTGGCGTTCCATCTCTGCATTTCCTGCTGGCCTACCTCTTCTTTGCACCTCCTTGTCTTCTGGGTTGGGTGATTGTCTCTCCCTTCTGGGCGGCATGATGAATTCTCTTCTCCTTCTTTTCTACCGAAAGCAAAGAATTATCCAGGCTCTGATACCACTCTGACGCAGACGTCACCCTGTACCCGTCCTCTTCCACCAAGACCTTCTTCTTCTCAGGCCCGAAGAGATATAATTCCCTCCAAATCCTCGGGACCTTTGGTCACCCACAGGATACTCTAGTGATCTCCCACAGTATCCTCGGGAAATCGGGCTTCTCTCTATCGCGAAATCTGTGTACACGGTTCTCGTGTCGACCAAAACCCCGAACCCCGATGGGTCAAAGGTCAACATTCTTGAGCCTATCGGGGATTTCCCTATCGAGAAATCGAAACATGCGATGTCGTTGTCCGCTCGCAACACAAATCCCTGAATTTCGAAACCCGATGCATGCGTGCGCTTTCTCCTAGCCACGTCGCCTTTTCTCTCCGCTCTATCGGAAGTCGCGGAATCGCGATTTCACCTGTCGCTATTCCTTTGCACCGGGAAATCCCGAATGTCGAATCCCGACTCCCTGGGATCCTGTGCCATGTGTCCCCGTAGCGATCGATGGCTCTGATTAAATCGAGAAATCGCTATTCGCGATTTCAACGAGTATGAAACTCTTACCTCCGTGAACCCCGATAAGCCGAATCCCGATGGCTCCTGGACTCCTCCCACGTCTAAGGGTTAAATCTCTCGCACCTACTCCCAGATCTGACGGTCAACGGATTTTCGCAAATATTCTCTGCGCGAACTGGCCGTCGATTCCTCCTCTTTGAATAATTTCTTCCGCTCTAAAAGTCCGACCTGTTCGAACCTTCTCCTGGGTCTGTCTCCACAGTATCACGAGGAACTATCCTTCCTGAGCTTGTCAACTCTGATTCTTTTAGAGATCTTGCACACACTCTCGTGCTCGACTTCAACAACCCTAAAGTGTTGAGTCCTTCAGACCATGTGCGATTACGGCCGCAGTAGTCTCTACCTTCTTCTGCTTAGACTAGCCACTGAGACTTCGAGTTCAGCCTGCACTCTTTGCACGGCTCTGATGCCCACCTTGCACTTCCGGAAACTTAGGACACAAGTTCTCTCTGTCTGAACCTTGCAGTCACACACTCCTTGCAGACAAATTCCACTGCACTCTATGCAGGAATCTGTTGGCTCAGAATAGAGAAACAATTGAAACTAATTTCCTTCTCTCACAGATTTCAATTCAACTATGAAATCACATACACAGCATATCAAAGGAAATGCATGACAGAAAACAAACATTCAAGAGCGCATAAATAACATGCACGGAGAAACAACACTAGCCATGAAATTGAATCAAAGACTCTCTTCTATTAATTCAAATCTGTACATGGGGTTCTGCATACAATTTCTCTGCTTGCTCTTTCCTTCTGAATCCTTGATAATTCTCACTAATGTTACAATGATACAAAGGAGGGTGTCTATATCCGTTTTCCCTCACAATTCTAAAGCTATCAAATCTAGAATTAAATATCCTATCTACTTGCATTAAATCTATTAAATGCCTTCCTATCTACTAAGGACGAGAGATTAAAGGCTCAAGGTCCCCTTTACAATACAAGTGCGCTTCATCAAATCAAGACATTAATGTTTTGGTGCAACAATATCAAGATGTTTAAAAAATGGTGTTGGCGCTGTCCAGCTGTTCTCTGCTCCGCGCTAGCTCGCTTGATGAGTTGTCGATGCTCCTGCATCATCCAAGATAACCAACAAAGGGATTCTAGTAAAACATCACTGTTACACATCAAAAATACTCACTTTGATAAGGTCGCAGGTGTCGCATTTTGCTCACAAGGTTGCAAGTGTCGCATGTTTCTCACAAGTGTCGCAAGTGTCAAAGAAAGCATGCTGCCATGATGCCTATGTCGTGCCTATAATGACATGAGGAGGACACTTAAAACTCCTCAAACATTTTATTTGGAAGAGGAGAAATGAGTCAGCAGGCTTGCAAACCTTTTGCCATATGAAAACACTCAAAAAACTATCTTTTGGAGGAGAGCGCTCCCCTATACCTCTTCTGGGAGCGCCGACGCTCCCCCTTACACTGTCTGGGAGCGTTATAAAGCTCCTCTGGCCCTTTTGAGGGAGTGCTATGGATTTTGAAAGGGATGGTGCCCCCCTAAAGCCTACTAGGGAGCGCTACAATGCTTTGATGGTCCTTTTGAGGGAGCGCTATCTATTCTGGGCAGTGGTTAAGTTGTTGAGATGAATGGGGGAAGGATCCTTTCATTCTCGGAAGGCAGTTGGACTCGAATCCATAGTCCAGCCATGATCTTAGGGTAGATCCTCAACTGAAAGAGTAAAATCCTCACCTTCCCCAAGGATATCTCAAGTTGTTGAGTCTTTCCAAGGCTATATAAGCAAGCTTTCTAATGGTGAAAGAGGACTGGGAAAAAGGAGAATCACACCAAACTTATGATCTCATAAGTGGTGCTGGAATAGAGATAATTTGGGAGCAAGAGACCTATGATCTCATAGGGAGGAGTTGGTGAAGCTATCATCATCCGGATCGTGGATCTTTTGAGCAAGGGGTAGACAAGGAGGACTTCGCGAAACTGCTGCAATCCATCTACGGCTGTAAGCAAACTTTTGTCCTCATTAATATAATTTTCTTGGCCTGTTTCTTTCTAGTTTGTGTCTGATCTTACATAAACTTATCTTTGATAGATAGATCTGTTTTCAAGCTAATATCAATAGAGTAGGAAGTGTTCGTACTTTATTTTTCTACAGGACTCATCGAGGAGCGAAAGATTGGAGCTCAACTCGGAGCGTGCAGGGACAAACGTCGATAAAGAGGTACTTCTGTTCTCCTTCCTCCTCATGCATTAGTTTGTATAGATTTGAAAGGAAGTCAGTTTCCATGTTAATCACTTTCTATCTTAGAGTTTAGGGTCTAGCTCTTTGAGGCAATCTACCTGTCCGTGGGGAGATTTTCCTACAACCGAAACTGGTGACTCCGCTGGGGATCGAATCAGAAATTTCTTAGTTTTGTCTTTACTCATAGACCTTGTATTACATTTTGTTTTTTCAGATGTTGTTCACCCCATTTATCTGATTGCATTTGCTGATTGATTCTTTATCCCATCACACTCAGCCTGATTATCAAATTTTGATTGAAATTTTGGGTTTTTTGGACCTTTTTCTGAGCTTTAGGACTCCAACGCTCCCCTACCTTGTTAGCAGAGTGCCAACGCTCCCTTAAGCTGTTGGAAAGAGCTTTATAATTCTCTAGTGGCCCTTACACCAGAGCGCTAGCCCCTGTTTTCACAAAATCCCTTCAAAATATTTCATTTTTGAGGTTAAAAACCCTATTTCTTTACTTGCTGAGTTGTTTTGTGATTCAATCATTCTTATTTTGACCTTTGACATGCTTCCTCCTGAGAAGTAAACACCTCATTGTTCATATTTTATGCCCTTCTTCATTATTTTTGAGTTTTTGCTGTTGAAATCTTGAAATCGATCCCCTGCTTTCTTCTCTCCTATCCGACTGAGCGGGAACTCTAGTGAAGGACATTTGCAGTCTGGGACTCTTCTCATTCGGTTCTTTGAGGTCATCTGATCCAATTTATTTCTCCTTCCTTTTGTGTTTTTGATTTTCTTTCTCTTGTTTGATTGCAAAAGGGTGTGTTGTTTGTGCGAAATCTGCATGTTCTTGTCTGAATCTCCTTGATCTGAAAGGGTAGTTGGCAGGAGAAATTTTGCATTGAATTGATTATCATTTGCATGAAAACGACAAAAGTACATCTTAATGATTAGTTTTCATATTAGTTTGCATTTCTGAAATGTTGTAGCATCATATTGGATTTGTTTGAGAACAAAATTGATTGAGGGAATTCCTTATCAAGTGTTTGATAGTGAAAATGACTCTTCCTCTTTCCCTTAAATAGGTATTCATAAAAAAGAAATGATTCCTTATCATATTTCATGCATATTTTTGGGAATTGAGTCATCATTCCATCAGTTTCACTTTCGTACACCCTCTGAGTAAACAACAGCCATTAAAATCAATGCTTAACTAAAATTTATCAGACTTTTTACATCTTTGTTAGCAAACCTACATTAGTTTAAGGTGTAGGGATTTGGAATAGGTTGAAAGGATAACTTTCCAAAGCTATCAAACACAAAATAGCATCTTGTGTTAAGGAGTGTTAAATTCCATTTGCAACATCTTGTCTTGGGAAGCCCTTCTCACACAAGGGTCAAGCACGAGGTCGCATTGATGTTTGCAGAGTTACTCACCCTGCTTTGTTGATACCAGTGTAGAGATTGTACATATTACGGGGATCACTCAGAGGTATACCCACAATGATGAGTGGAAGCCTTTTGAGTTGATTTCGGGCTAGATACCCTGCCCTTACGTGTGGATCGGACTATCGACTGTCCCCCCAGGCTTTATTGTTGTTGGTGGTAACCTTAGTGGCCTATATTTCTAGGTTCTTACACAAGGTGACTGTGAAGGGGAAAATCTTCACGGTACCTGGAATAGACGTTGGTCAAACTCACTTGGGATCCTTGGAGGGTAAATCCACAATTACTGTGTGGAAGCTTGCACCAAGGCGTAAGTCCGTTAAGCAGGTCGCCAACGTAACTGATCCACTCGCTCTATCCCCGCCCCTTCCTATTTTGATCTCGTGACATTGGATTTCATCACCAACTAGTGGTTTCATCATAGGAAGGTTTGTTTGATTGTTTGCTTCTTAGATTATTAGCGTGTGTTGTTTGTTTTACTTGGTGGACCTTAGGTCGAGTCAGTGTTAATGGCATCGAATCTTGGGAGTACCAATGGAGGAACCCCTTCTTCTGGGGAACCTTATACCTTTCCTTCATTTTGAAACTTTGGTCCTCCATATGTTGCCACACTGAGTCTTCCAAGACTCACTATTGGATTACCAGTTTGGTTGTTCCCCACTCTGGTGATCCCGAATCCTCTCAATGTTCCAGTTGCACCTAATACTTTGGATGTCAATACACCACCCACACATCAATCTCATGTCGACTTTTCGCCTTCTTCGCCCATTAAGTCTCCTTCCATTTCTCCTTCTTCGCCTAGTGAAAGCTTTAAAGCAAGTAGCCAGGTTGATTAGAAGAAGAAGAAACGGAAAGAGAAGAAGAAGAAGAGCCCAAAAAGGACCAAGACCCCAACAACATTAGATGTTGGCTCTAAGCAACCAGTTACTGTTAATAGTACTGGGAGTGTTGATGAGGTCAACAAGATTAAAATGAAGAATCCGAAACCCAAATTCCCTTGCAGTCTTTGTAAGGGTGACCACTTTCTGAGGGATTTCCCCAGTGTTACCCAAGTCTTAAAAATGTGGTCCTCCACGTCATCGACCTATGTCGGTCATGTCGATGATACCTCGTCAACTAGTGATGTTCAGGTTGGTAAGAAGAAGAAAACTGTCAAGTTCCCTTGCATGTTATGTAAAGGTAATCATTACTCTCACCTTTGTCCTCGCATGGACGAGGCTTCTTCTCTTTTGGAAAAACTTCAACTTCCAAAAGGTTATCATAAGCTTTCCTCTGACCCATCGTTGGTTGATGGACTCGTCAATCCGGTTCCATCCCCGGTTAGTCCGATTGATCAGGTGGTCAATCTGGTTTCCTCCTCGATTGAACCATGAACCCAAGTAGTTGATCCAGTTCCGTCATCGATCAACCCCGCTCTTCATCAAAAGAGTGACACCAAAGTGGTCGATCTGTTTTCATCCTCAGTAGATCCCACTCTCCCGTTAGAGAGTGACACCAAAGCGATCGATCTGTTTCCACCCGTCGACCCCATTCTTCCCATGGAGAATGAAACTCAAGTGGTCGATCCAGTTTTGCCATCGATCGATCCCATTCCTCCATTGAGGAATGCTAAAGTGACTAATCCAGTCCCTTCCTTGGTCAATCCCACTCTTCCTATGAAGAGTGCTAAAGTGGTCGATCCAGTTTCATCGTCGATCGATCCCACTCCTCCTTTGACGAGTGTTCAAGTGGTTGATCCAGTCCCTTCCTCAGTTAGTCCCACCCTTCATCCAAAGAGTGCCAAAGTGGTTGATCTGATTCCATCATCGATCAATCCCACTCTTCCTTTGAAGAGTGCCAAAGTGGTCTATCCAATTCCACCATTGGTTGATCCGATCCAATCATCTGTCGATCCTACTCTCCTTCTAGAGAGTAAACCCAATACTGCCCATGTTTTTCTCATTAATATAGACTCTACCATACCAGGGGGCATTCCTCCTTCTCCTGCGAAACCCCCTCCAAGTACTAAAGCCATCCTTTTTGATTGGGGTGCACTAACTGGACCTCATCTTCCCTCTCACATTTCTTTCCAGATTATAGTACAGGTTTGTGGTCGGGACGTTCCTCAAACGCTGATAGATGAAGGTGCGTCCGTTAGTATTTTGTCTTCTGTTGCTTGGTACACTTTGGGTTGTCCGCAACTTGCACCGGTTACACAAAATATGTTAGCTTTTAACAGAAGAACTAGTCAACCTTTAGGGATCCTTCCTCAGTTTCCTGTAACTTTGGGAGGGAAAACTGTCTTTATCGATGTCATGGTAGTCCGAGACCCCTTGGATTTTTCTCTACTCCTTGGGTGGGATTATGTCTATGCTATGAAAGCTCTTGTATCCACCCTTTTCCGTGTGATATCTTTCCCTCACGATGGAAGAATTGTGACTATTGATCAACTTTCATTCATCGGCCCCGACTAGGTTACCTCCGTAAGTGGTTCTTATATGTAGACAGTATCACCCTTGTCGCATGTCAATTATGTGGCGTTGTCTCCCATGACCACAAATTCCGACGATTTGGATCCGGTAGTTGACATGGTGATCTCTTCGGTAGGATTATTGGAGCCTGATCTCCTCCTTCTTATCGCAACCCTCAAAATGTGTCCTTTCTCGAGTGATTATCTTCCATCTAGCGAAGATCTCCTGGAGGCCATGACCACGTTTTATCCATTGACATGGTACCCTTCCATATCATTATCCTCTTGGAAGCCATGATCCGGACGAAACCATGAGCATAGTTTCTCTTCTCTGTGGCAAGCTTGTTAAAAAATGAAACAGAGTCTTTGAGCATAGTTTTCTTCTCTGTAGCAAGCTCGTTAAAAAATGAAACAACAATATGGGGATCGAACCTGGAACCTTGAGCATAGTTCTTTTCCTGTGTCAAGCTTGTTAAAAAATGAAACAATCACCTCTCTTGAACCTTCATTTCATCCACCTATATCCTTTTTCTCCATCTAGCACAGAAATTGGTGACAACCTCAAAGTCGGTGAATGAATTGAAGCTTGGGGGGCATGTCTCCAGTCTTTGATGATCATTCTGGAGTCAAGTCACTAGCTTTCAATCTGGGGGTAGAGTACCGAGCTTAGTCTTTGTTCTTTCTCATGATCGTAAATACATGAGAATGCACCTGGGTAAAATTTTATCTCTTTTTCGGACCTGTATGGACACACGAAAAAGGAACCCCCTTGAGTCTCCTTTAAGCTCTTTTCAGACTCTCTAAACATGAAAAGATTTTCGAGTGATATTGCTTCCTTTCCCACTCATTAAACGGTTTGAAAGGGCATCTTTCGAGTGATAATTTATCTCTTTTTCGGCCTCGTGAGACTAACATTACAAAAAAGGACAACACTGGAGTCATCTTTAAGTCCTTTTCAGACTCTCTAAACATGAAAAGATTACCGAGCGATATTGTTCTCTTCACACTCGTTAAAGTATTTGAAGAAAACATTTGTTGAGCGATAGTTTATCTCTTTTTCGGTCTCGTCAGACTACTTTACGAAAAAGGAACTGAGAGAGTTCTCTTTTAAGTGTTTTTCCCGACTCTATAATCATGAAAAACCTTCGAGTTTTCTGTCTTTGGACTCGCTAAAATACACATCGACAGGCCCATACGGGATTGAACCCTTACTTCTTCCAGTTAGTTAAACAAAGGAAGAGGAACTTACCGAAGGTGAGTTATATCGAGCATATGTTACCCTCCTCGAGCTTGTTAAATTAAAAAGAGGTACTCGTCTATCTGGATGGGGGGAAAAATTGAAAGAAGCAAGCCAAGAAGTCTCTTGAGAACATTATCAAGTGATTCTTAGAGTCTCCCTTGAACATGACACTTTGTCATATGCACACATTATAACCCATTGAACCTCTACACTGAGCCAATCCTTTGAGTTTCTTTCACTCCTTTGGGTCACCTAACGCAAGTCACAGCATCCACTACATCATAAAGTTTTGGTCCATGTCATGTTTTGTTGTTGTGCCTCAGTGTTCAAGGGAAGTATCCACCTCGAGAGTCAACCATACCAAATATCTTGCCTCGAAACCTGTGTCATTCCATGTTCATTTGATCCACCAATTACATATCTATGTCCATTTCGTGTCGTTGATGGGGGATACATCAAGGCCCTCCTTCGACGAGCCTATTCCTGTCGAATTCAACACATTATCTAGGAATTAGACTTAGAAACCAGTTAGTACTTTGGGACCTGCATGCCTCAATGGTAGGCCTCCTCACGTTCGACAGTAGGTTTACATCATTGACCTCTGATTGGATGATTCCATGGATGTTCGACTCCATCTCATCCATTCACATTCGTTCGAATGTACTAGGGTACCTTGGGAATCATTGACATTAATGGTGATCTCCCTCGCGCTTGTTAACAGTTTACATCATTGACCGGTAATCAAGTGGTTTCTGCCATGTTCGACATCAAGACATCTATTCACATGGTTACATTCATACTACATCGAGATCAGTAAGAAGACCCTGGGTTGAGTGATCACTTTGATATGTACTTCACCCAGGTTGCAATGGAGTTTCTTTTGAACAATGACACATATATTGTTACATAGATCCACTTTGTATTGGTCGTGGCTATGTCTTTTCATCTCGTAGATCCACGGTGTATTTTTCGTGGCTACGATTAGTTCAAGTCATCATAGTATAGATCCACGGTGTATTTTCAGTGGCTATACCTTTTTATCAATACAATTATGGATCCGCAGTGTATTTTATGGCGGCCATATCTTGCAAGTCTTGATCACCCAAGCATAGCTATGCCTACCTTGGGTTTGAAACATGTCATAATATTTGTTGGATGTTTGTGTGCATCTTTTGTCAGGTTCTCTACATATATACCCTTTCTTGAAAGTCTACAAAGCATTTCAATTATTAGTTCCTGTCTTCTAACTTCATACTTTGGGGGGAATCTGTTACACATCAAAAATACTCACTTTGATAAGTTCGCAAGTGTCGCATTTTTCTCACAAGGTTGCAAGTTTCGCATGTTGCTCACAAGTGTCGCAAGTGTCAAATAAAGCATGCTGCCATGATGCCTATGTCATGCCTATAATGACATGAGGAGGACACTTAAAACACCTCAAACATTTGATTTGGAAGAGGAGAAATGAGTCAGCAGGCTTGCAAACCTTTTGCCATCTGAAAACACTCAAAAAACTAGCTTTTGGAGGAGAGCACTCCACTATACCTCTTTTGGGAGCGCCGACGCTCCCCCTTACACTATCTGGGAGCGTTGTAAAGCTCCTTTGGCCCTTTTGAGGGAGCGCTATGGATTTTGAAAGCGCTGGCGCCCCCCTAAATCCTACTAGGGAGCGCTACAACGCTTTGATGGTCCTTTTGAGGGAGCGCTACTTATTCTAGGCAGTGGTTAAGTTGTTGAGATGAATGGGGGAAGGATCCTTTCATTCTTGGAAGGAAGTTGGACTCAAATCCCTAGTCCAACCATGATCTTAGGGAAGATCCTCAACTGAAGGAGGAAAATCCTCACCTTCCCCAAGGATATCTCAAGTTGTTGAGTCTCTCCAAGGCTATATAAGCAAGCTTTCTAATGGTGAAAGAGGACTGGGAAAAAGGAGAATCACACCAAACTTATGATCTCATAAGTGGTGCTACAACAGAGATAATTTGGGAGCAAGAGACCTATGATCTCATAGGGAGTAGTTGGTGAAGCTATCATCATCCAGATCGTGGATCTTTTGAGCAAGGGGTAGACAAGGAGGACTTGGAGAAACTACTGCAATCCATCTACGAATGTAAGCAAACTTTTGTCCTCATTAATATAATTTTCTTGGCATGTTTCTTTCTAGTTTGTGTCTGATCTTACATAAACTCATCGTTGATAGATAGATCTATTTTCAAGCTAATATCAATAGAGTAGGAAGTGGTCGTACTTTGTTTGTCTACAGGACTCATCGAGGAGTGAAATATTGGAGCTCAACTTGGAGCGTGCAGGGACAAACGTCGATAAAGAGGTACTTTTGTTCTCCTTCCTCCTCGTGCATTAGTTTGTATAGATTTGAAAGGAATTCAGTGTCCACGTTAAGCACTTTATGTCTTAGAGTTTAGGGTCTAGCTCTTTGAGGCAATCTACCTGTCCGCAGGGAGATTTTCCTACAACAATCACACTATCCATAAATTGAATATCATAAACCCTTACATCAAACCATGTTCCAAAACCTCATTGGTATATAGCCTTAAACATGTACCACTCCTAAGCCAATCATATACCAAGACCACTAATAAATGACTCTCACAATGCACCACAAGATATGACAATAAAACCAAGCTAGGTGCACCAACAATGTGCCTCAACAGATCTGAATCAAATCGTACTCTACAACAGATACCATACATCCAAGAGGGCATATACCAAACCTCACCAAGTCATGCCTCAAGCATGCTCCACAAAACCACTAAGATACAATCTCAAAACATAATCATGAACATACCTTTATCTTTGTAGTATCCCTGTTGTATCTAATCTCTGACAAACATACCTGCAATCTCTCCTCAGATCCTGAAACCTAGAGAAAGTATCTTCCTCCTTTCCCTTTCTACAAATCCTTGCTTTCCATTTCTACAACTCACGGGTATTTGCACTTTCCTCCACTATGGACTGCAAATGTTCATGCTTCTCTTTTCTTATGGGTCATGGATAACCTTTGAAATCATGTTTCATTTACTTCCTCTATATCTACGAAACTTTTTTTCCTTCAGACCTTCGCTGCCTCAAACCTACACTTTCTCAGATTTTCCAATGTAAACCTGTGAATAACCTTTCACAAAATAGATATTCAATAATGATCAATCGATAGGTAGGTGCTAATAGGATTCCCTTGATCTCTTATTTATACTCTCCAAGTGGCTTCCTTTAGGGGTTATCTTCTCACTATTTTACCCAACTTCCCTCTTTTAGGGATAACCCACTTCCATCTACTTTACCCACTTGCAATGATTTTATCCATAAATTGTAAACTCACCTCTTCTTGTTGCAACTAAATTATTTTTAATTATTTACTTATTGCAACAACTTTACCCATTATTAACTCCTAGTTACAACCACTTTGACTAGTAAACTTCTTCTAGGATATTCTAGATTAATTGACCTTTTTGACCTTCTAGGGGATTCTAGATAAATCATGAGCATTCTCCAACTTCTTTAAGCCTTATCTCCTCAATCGTGAAGAACTATGTGACGTACCACATATTACTGAAAATGACACGACATGTACTATCCATCCATGATAGTCTTACATGCATATCCATTGATCTTCATGCCTTTATACCTCAAACAAACTTGGGTCCCTTACACATACCTTTGTGCTACCAGAATTTGTTTTTGGACTTCTCCATGGGTTGACATCAATATCCAACATCACTATTCAAAGGTTGGCATCAATGAAAACCAAATATCCAATCCAACTATCCATCAATCTAAACTAATTGTTCTAACACAAAGAAATTTATACAATATTACTTCTTTTAGGGATGTGAAAAGACATTTTTATGAAGATAGGCTTAGTTTTTTTTTTGTAAATAAAATAAAGTATATATTACCTTAAAATAATCAAAATAGTATAATGTTCATTGTTTCCCACCTGTTCTTCCATAGCAAGGAAACCAAAATAGGTGGNAAAAAAAAAAAAAAAATAGAAATCATAATTGAACGTCTAAAATATGGCGTGACAAGTGTCATGCTCTAGAAATATGAGGTGGCTAGAATCATACACGAGAAAATGTGTATAACATGGTTGTTTCCATACACCATAGATTTTAACAAAACTAAAAAAATCTTAAGCTGGTCCCTGATATGCAAAAAGAAAGGGAAGCTAGAAATTTGGCGAACTCGGGTGTCCATCAGTGTTGTAGGTGAATACGAACCTTTGTCGGCATGCCAGACAACGTGTTTTATCTAGTGCACATGATAGGGATTCGAACAGGAGGTCCATGCGTCGGCTGAGGATGCTCTGATTGTGAATTTGGTCCTCCAGGTTCCACCGCATATCAAATTAGATCAACTCAAGGTGGTCGTTCAAAAATCGGTGTGGATTGAGCAGAGGATTCTCAATTTTCCCCATTGTATCCTCGTGAGGAGCTATGTCTGCATCAAAATTTTTTGGTGTAATTTCTTCCATGGCCAGTCTATGGGTTTTGTTTTGGGCTATCCAATCCATCAGCTAGCTAGGGGGAATTTCTTCCTCCACCATGCAGCCACGTTGCTCCAAAGGTTGGGTCTGGGGTCTAGTGATGATGCAAGGTTCAGGCGAAGCTTCCAAAGGTTTCATATCGAGAGGAGGAATTTATTCATCCACAGGGAAACTTCCAGGTTCAAGCATGGTATCATAGAGGGGTGGAAGTGAGTGTGGGGTGTTAAGGGAAGGTGAAGGAAAATCAAGCCAGTTTTGGCCAGTGCCAGGAGAGATGGTGGTTGAATATAGGCTTAGTTATCAAGATGAGAAATTTTTAAAAATAAAAAATGACGTGATGTTTCAGCTCTTCCGAGACCCTAGCACCATCTTAGTTCCTAAGATTGACACACCACATATTTCGATAGGGATAGTGCAAGCCAATGCTTCCCTCTCAAAGCATGTTAGTTGCAATGGAAATATAGAAAAAACAACAATATGTTGATGAGGAAGAATTGTTAGAGGTACATGCACAATTTATTAAAATCTAGTGTAAAAAGATGGAATGTAGGAAATTGAATTAGCACCTTGTATATATAACATTTATTTATGGAAATTTGTATAGTTTAAAATAAAAATAAAAACAAGTTCTTTTAACAATGGTATGTTACTTTTCCTCTAAAATATAATGTGTAGTCAATTATTGTGCACCACTATTTTTTCATTTAAAAAAAATGTAATTATATATACAATTTTAAATTAGTAAATTCAATGAATCCATGAAACTGTGTGGCCAAGCCTTAAGACCATGTTTGAGGGTCTTAACATAATAATCAATGCTTCTTTTTTTTAGTGTATAGGTGTTATTCTTTACTTGTGCATCATATAATTTTCTTTCTGCATTGGCCAGGCAATAAAACATCACACCAGAAACATAAAGACCTATGTGTTTTAGAATTATTATATATACAAATAAAAATGACTAAAAAATAGAAAACAATATTTTTTCCTTAAAAAATGTATATTTGGAATTTTAATATACAACTCTATAAGTACATGTAGTTTCATTGGCATCCTTGATGATGAATATATGGACCATATTTAAAAATATTATCGAAAACAAAGATAATAATAGGGAGATGGAAAAATGAGTGTGCTTATGTTTATGTGGCTCGAACCACCAAGTTAGTTAATCCGAACCTAAAACCAAAGCAACTAACCCATCCAACATGTAGAATAACTCGCCATTCTTTTTGAATTCACAAGAATATGCGTGTTATTTTTACATAAAAAAAAAAACAAACATGTAAACTCCCTAAAATTGACATTATTCAAAAGGAAATATTTAGCACTAAAACCTTCTTCTAGGGGCAGAGGACCCATTTTCCTTTCTCAAGCATAGTCACGAGGTCTTCACTCAGTGAACCTGTTATATAGTGTGTGCATTCATGAGATATTAAATAATACCACTAATTTCACTAGATATTGATAAATACCTCTCAATATCATTTTGTTGAACACCCCTCCCAATACATATTTCCAATAAATACAAAACCTATTTTGACTAGATACCCCTTTTTATAACCCCCCGTGATCTAGGAGGATCTCCACATGGAAAATTCCTACTTTGCAGACCATGGGATAAATCATTAAAAGGTTTGATAATAGGTGGAAAAGAATAATTAATTCTCATGAATTAATTAATTAAATTGTAAAAAAGATTAATACTTAGAATGAGTATGAGAAACCCATGTATTAGTCATGCACATTGGAAAAATGATTAATGCTTGAATTGAGTTTGAGAATCTCACTTATTATTTATTTAATTGTAAAAATGAAAATTAGTTTTGAGAATCCAACTCACAAATCAGTTTCCTAATTTTAAGGGGAAATTGGTTTCCTAGTTTTAAGGAGGAAGTTAAGGGTCTCTTGAGTTGGTTTGGACTCGTCATCACTTTATTACAATTGGTTTCATAGTATCAAGGAGGAATTTAAGGGTCTCATCAGTTGGTTGAGATGATTTTCTCATTTTTTTTCTTCAGTGGTTATTATATCCTAAATCTGTGGATCTTGTCTCCTTGGATTATGGAGACTAAGGAAATTATTTCAACTCTTTATTGGAAGAGATTTTGGAGGCCATATGTGGAGGCTCTTTAGGAGAGCTCTTTGAGGAGAGAATCAAGAAATCATGCTTGCGGTTTGTAAGACCCTTCATTGGGAGAGTTGAACCCCCTCCATTGGGGAGAATGTAGTTCTTCTGGTGTCTGAAGAAATGTCACTTATGTGAGAGTCTTGGAGAATGTGCTACATTTTGTGAGAACATTTCAACCCTTTCAAAGGAAGCATAATCAAGCGATTTGTATTCCAAGCATATCTAAAGATGTAGCCAGGATGGCCTAGTGAACTCCATTAACAACTCGGTGATCTCTTTCCTCATGTGTGAATTTCTTGTCTCATGTTTTCTTATGCATGTTATTTCAACTATCATGTTCATTAAATGCATTAAGTGATGATATATGAGATTAATAACACATTCAAAAAGTTAATATTCAAGTTGGATTCAAGCCTTCATAAGAACATATTTACACCTTTGATGCAATCAAGTTCAATAGATTCATAATTGTAAATATGACCTTCATTAAGTGGCCTAGAACCAAGTCAAGTTTGGTATCAGTGTCACCCTAGTTTCAGATCAAGTGGTATCATAGCAAGATTGACAAGAATTGCAGGTGTTGAAGACAAGATGGGAAAATCATCAAAGAGCTTGAGGAAATCAACCAAAACATCCAAGCAGAGAATGCAAGGCAAAGAAAGCCTATTAATCATGACAAATAGGAAATGGGTAGCATGAATGAGCCATGGGGCTCCAAAATACCTCAAACATAAAAGTGCCCAGCATTCGACAAAAACAAACCAAGTGGAATATCTCGATGAGATATTCCCAACAACACAAATGACACCTCAAATGGAGCCCATATGATAGAGTTATGGCCATCTGAAGTTTTCGAAAAAAAGGAAAATCTGGTGAAAACCATACAGTGTTGACGTGGCAACAAGACGTCACCATGTGTCATCTATACGAATGACGTGGTAAGATGTACTATGACATGGAAGGTACAGTTAGAAGTATGCATGTTGATGTCGGTAGAACAGGTGGCATCCCTAGAGCATGACATGTGTCACTCATTTTCAAGGTATAGTTGGATGAATAAAAAAAATGCCACATGGCACCGTATAGACTCCCCGTGGCAGTACAACCATGACATGTGTTACGAGGAAAATATCTCTATGGCATGAGGTAAACCACAAAATACGAAAATGACTACACAAATCAACTCTAATACCAGGTATGCTATATAAACAAATATGCTAACTAGAAAATATGAGCATACATTGTCCATACGTTCGATGGAGTCCACCGTTGAGCACTCAACTCAAAGCGCTACACCTGCAAATTGTCCTCAAAAAACAAGAAACGCAAGCATATGGTGATAGTATATAAAGTTAGCACATTCAATAGCATAGTCCATCAATATTCATAACAAATATGCCCATGGAATAACATTTCAAATATTTGCAAGACATTAATTGGATGAGAAAAGAGTATTTCTATTAAAATGTAATCAACAGAAGTGAATGAATTACAAACTTCTGCGTCGGCATCGTTCAGAACCGAGAAACTAATTTCCTTCCAACTGGGCCTCCACCACTTCAATCCTCCACCAAAGGCAAGCTCATATAAGAGAAACAATGTGGTTCTCAATTAGGTAGGGAAGAGCTTGGGGGATGAACAATGTGTTCAAACTTAAAAGGACAAAGGGATGATGACTCAATATGAAGTGAATAATTTCTCTAGAGTAACTTTTCTCTCAAAGTTGAATTATTCTCCTCTTTTCTATAGCTCAGATATGACCCGTTTATAGCCTTCAAATGGAACTGAAGGGCTAAGTCAGAACATTTCCAGTATATGGAAGGTCAAGGATAATGAATCTCATGACGTGACATGGAAACCTGACACTATTGTTTAATTTGGGCACAAAATCCAATGTATGCGGGTTGTAATGGTGCAACCTGCATATACGCATGTTGTATAATAGTTAGGGCACTTATATGTGGAAAAATATTGTTTTTAGCTCCGGGATTTGTAAAAAGGGACTTTAAGTCTGCATAGGGAAATGGAAAAAGGCCTTCTGAGCAAATTTTCATAGGGTGCAGACGTAGCAGTGTGGATGATGACGTCAACATGATGTGGCATGTTTAATGGGCATTGACGTGGCATTACAAATGACGATGTTAGCATGACATGGCATATTGACTGGGTGTTAATGTGGCTGTATGAATGATGACGTCAACATGATGTGGCATGTTGAATGGGTGTTGACGTGGAAATACGAATGATGATGTTAGAATGACGTGGTGAATGAATCAAAAGTACAGTGGATGACGTCAGCATGATGTGGTAGGCCATACGATGATCTGGCACTAATGTAGGTTTATGGTGTGGCATGTTGTACGATGATGTGGCACTAATGCAGGCTAGTGATGTGGCAGGTCGTACAATGATGTGGCACTAATTGGGTGCTAATTGTGTGGGTGACACATGGGACAATCACATGCTACCACATGGCAGCCCAAATTTTCCCAAGTACAGGCATGTATTTCAAGGTGAAGGAGTATTTATTGCTGAAATTAAAGCATTTTGTGGCACGCAAATTAAGGTAGAGAGCCCAAGGGGATACATAAGTCACAATGATGGAATTGGATGAAAGTACAGTCATTTTTGAATGATTTTTTTCCACGAATCCACTGGAGTAGTCTATTTTGTTATCCTAGCAATGGATTGTTAGGGCTCATGATTGAACCCCACTTTTGTCATTAATGCATGGCACATTTTTCGAGGCAAAGATCCCATGAGGGTCCAAAAGTGATGATGACAGAATTGTACGAAAGTCTAGTCATTTTTGCACAAATTTTCTCCATAAATCCACTGGTGCAGTCATAATTTGGATCCAGGCAATGGATTTTTGGGTTCATGGAAGAAGCCCAATTTTGTCATTAATGCATGGCAGAAACTTTGAGGTAGAGTTGCACCTTTCAATACAGGTCAAATTTACAGTCAAAAGTTGCAGAATGACGAGACATAACTGATAGTGTTGTGTATGCTAAGATTTGAGCATCTAATTGAGCACCTTGACATTAAAACCAATGTAGGTTTTATGCATTTATGGCTTTTGCCTCTTTTGGAAATTGCAAAAGGATAAATGTATATTGTAGATTCTAGTGATCTTTGAGTGTTGCAGCAGAGCAGCAAGATCTGAATTATTGTAGGAAATTCATTGTTTGAGCCTTGTACATAAACCAAGATGGTGCAGTAAGGGGTCATTTCGACACTTCGAGAGAAATTAGTAATGTGTACAGTCAAAAGTCTCAGAATTGTGAGATCAGTGTGATGATGGTGGCATTTTCCTTATTTATTATGATGCACATGTTTGTAATGGGGGGTTTAAAAACCATAGAGTTTCCCACTGGTGCACATTTGGGGGTATTCGCCTTAGTGTTAAAGATGTAAAAGGTTGTAATTAGCCACTCTTGAAAGTGATGATGAGAGTGAGAGGCATCTTTTCTATGCCTAAACCTTGTAAGACTTGTTGGAACCATTATAATGGGTCCTATAGCCATTGTTGAGTGAAAGGAATTTGTTTTCCTGGGATTGTTGTTGCAACCTTGTAATGGGTCTTGTAGCCACTTTTGAGTGGGAGACATTGTTTTTCCTAGGCCTTTTTTGGCAACATTGTAATGGGTCTTGTAGCCACTGTTGAGTGAGAAGTATTATTTTTCCTAAGGCCTATTTGGCAATCATTGTAAACTTGTCCATGAGTGTTTCATCAACTCTTGGAAAGTATAGTATTGCTTTGAAATTGTGATCATGTATCATCAACTACATATTTTCATTGATGCAAGTATCGACATAGACATACTCATTCTAAAGTACAAAGGTGAAGGAGAAAAATGGTGCAACCTTTCAATACATTTGATATGCAGATCAAGGAATCAGCTGCAGATTTTCGTTGATGCAAGTGTTGGCATCGACATCCTCATTCCAAAGTAAAAAGGTAAAGGAGAAGAAGGATGTGGAATTTCATAAACATTTGTTATGCAAATCAAGAAGAAAGGAAGTGCATCATGGAGTGTAAGACACTTCCTATAAGCTATTTATGGATATTCAAGTTACAGTTCCTCTCTATACTTTTTGAGGACCAAAAGTGATTTTGTGGGGAGGTTTGATCCAAGAGGATCTCCACATGGAAAATTCTTAATTTTCACACCATGGGATAAATCATTAAAAAGTTTGATAATAGGTGGCAACGAATAATTAATGCTCATGAATGGATTAATTAAATTGTAAAAATGATTAATACTTAAAATGAGTATGAGAAACTCATGTATTAGTCATGCACATTGGAAAAATGATTAATGCTTGAAGTGATTTGGAGAATCTCACGCATTATTCATTTAATTGTAAAAAGAGAAATTAGTTTTGAGAATCCAACTCACAAATTGGTTTCCTAGTTTTAAGGGAAAATTGGTTTCCTAGTTTTAAGGAGGAAGTTATTTCTAGAAATATCAACACTTTGATATTTCTATGGATTTCAATAGTTTCCTAGAAATATCAACACTTTGATATTTCTATGGATTTCAAGAGTTTCCTAGAAATATCAACACTTTGATATTTCTAAGGATTTCAAGAGTTTGATGATATTTTGAGGATGATGTTTTTTTAGGATATTGATATGGATGGATGATATGCCACATTTTTGTCATTTGAGGATTCAATAATGTATAGATTTGAGACTTGAATGGTTTTTTGACACTTTGATCGGCAATACCATTAATTCATCTGGTTTACTTCTTGATGCAAGAGAATCACTCCACCTCAGCACGCGCCTGCTGATTAGCATGAGTGGTGCACATTCAAGGAAGGGAGAGGCGTTACCCTCTCATTTTTCCTTTGAGAATCTAAGCGTGATCAATGCATTTAATGTTGAAAAGATAGAAGAGACAAGTTGTGACTTCGCACAAGCTGGAGATAAGTTCATCATTAATTGGTTGACAGTAGGAGGGATCTGCATCTGATTCAGATCAGATTTCCATCATTGTAATCTGCCTCGGTAGTCAGGCATTTTTTATGGTGATTAGACACCACTAGCTTAGGTTGGAGGGAAGCTTGTCGATCCCCTCTTGTATAAACTCTCATATTGTTTCCATAGAGAATTCATAAGAGAGAGGGAGAGAAATGCAGAGACCCGAGTCTCAGTTGTAGCTCAGACTCACCCATTGTAATGAACATTCTTCCATTAATAGAAAGCGACATTTTTTCTTGTTTATCAATTTCTGTGTAATGGATGTTTTTTGTTCTGAATGTCATTCATATGCATTTGAGTTGTATATGTATGTTAGAAATCATCTACACGGATAGAGATATAAATTTATATCTGTGAGTGTGTTGGATTAAGTTTGGTTCTCTACACTAAGTGCAAGGAGTGCGCGAAAGAGGTTGGAAACTCTGTGAGCCGATGCAAGGAGTGCATGTCTGGACCTAGTGGAGTCAGAGGAGAAGGTGTCAGGAGGGCACACCAGGAAAATTCACAGACTCGGGAGGAAATTTCAAGGTGGTTAAGTATCTTGGAAGGAAAGACCATGTAGGAGGAAACACGACGCAAAGTTATTGAACACTCTATAACACTCTACCAGGAGGGAATTGAGCTAGTGCAAGAACGCACCATAGAAACACATTCTGAAGTGTTGAAATCCTTAAGAGAACCCCAGGATTGTTGAACACTCTGAGGAAGGAAGGATTTGCAAGAGTGCATTGACAAAGTAAAGGAGATGCCTTAAGACCTTCAGGAAGGCTAAGGGAGAATCCATCGAAAAACTTAGCCGAGCACAAGGAGTGCACAAAGGATATTGTAAGTTCATCTTACAAGCTCAGGAGGAAGAGTGCTAAGTTTCCATGAAGGCACGAGAAAGTTCATTAAAGGGCGTAGAGGAACTGAGAACCTTGGAATTTTTCAAGCTGAGAAAAGTCGTAAAAGAGTTTGCAAAGAACTTTGCAAGGAGTGCAGAAGAAGTTCGAGAACAACCTAAGTCTCGAAAAGGAAGTTGTTCTTAGTGTGAAATGGGGTCGAGGACTCACGAAGTCTCGAAGAGCATGAAGTAGTACATCATCGAAAGAGACAGGCGGCAGAATATCGAGAGATCCGAGAGCGAGTGATCTGGAAGTTTTTCCAAGAGTGAACAAAGATCTTCACGGAGTCATGGAGAGCAGATTTGATCCTAGTCGTTGGTGTTGGGAAGGGCACGTGGTAGAGATCCATGGACTTTGGAGGAAGAACCCTTTGGAGGAAAGGCAAGGAGGAGAACACCCAAAGAGCTGGGAACGAAGAAATTCTAGCTGTCCATTGAGATAGGATACATGGCGACAGATCAACGCTTTGCTGATTCACAAATCGGGAGAAATAGAGATAGGAGAAGTGAAAAATATCGAAGGTTGTAGTCTGAAACGATCATGGTCATCAATCGAAAGGAGGGATGGGGCCCTTTTATCCTTGCGTCATCGGAATTCGCGATTCAAAGTTCATGGATGTGAAAGTTGGTTGTCGGGGAAAGAGTCGAAGCCCGAAGCGCCTTGTGTGGTGAAGCCCCGGGACACAACCCGAGGTCACACGATAGAAAGGGCCTACACTCAGGAGAAAGAGAGGACTTGTGATAGAGTTTGTCGGGTTCCATCAAGGAGTTGAAGAGTCAATCTGACTCAGGTGTTGAATGATACTAGACCAGGAGGTCACGCAACCTTGAAGGAGATGAGAAGGGGGTGGGGTTTGCACCAAGTGGTATCAAAGATTGATTTTCTACAGATTGTAGGCAAAGGTGAAGGGAGATAGAGTGAAAAGCTTTGTGGAGACTGTTACAAGGTGTGAAGCAGATGGTAAAAAACCAGGTGGACTGTAGATGAAGCACGATGGTCGCTGAAGGTCACAAATGTGGTCAAAGGGTAGACTAACCGTAGGGAAGAAAAGCGGAGATGGACAAGGAGCTCAGAGAAATCTGAGCTAAAATGGAGAAGCTATCATTTAAGATGCAGCAAGAAGAAAAGGTGCGTTGGAGATACGAGTGGACTTTGAGAAGGACAACTAAGTGGCTTGTTCGAAAGTTGTTGGCCAGAAATCAACAACAGGTGTTGAGGAGGTGGATGAGGCATGCTGAAAACCTCAATGACAAGGGAAAGAGATATGGGAGGAATCTCGTAGGTTTCCAGGTGGGAAATAATAAGGGATTAGTGGATGTCATAAACTGCCAGGAGGGAAGAGGAGACATCCCAAATTTCCAAGTGGGCAAGGGAGAAGATATGAGCTCAGTTGAGAGTTTGTGTTAGCAAGGGATGTTGATAGATGGAGAGGAGGTAGAAGAAAGGTATCATTTATATGAGGATTCATGTGGAACTTCCAGCTATGTGAATGAAGATAATGAGAAGTTAAATACTTCCACCACAGAGGAGAAGGATCAAAGAGACATTCTGATCATTGGAGGAGTCGATATATTCCTACCAAATAGTCGAGGACAACAAGTTGATACTGTCGTGAAGAAGAAGGAACAAATACTAAAGTTTGTCCCAATAGAAGGGGAATACTCAATTGATTTACTTACTGAGTGGGAGATGGAGCTAAAGGCACTGTAGGATTGATTAGACAGTCTAGAACCAGAAGGTGGCTGCCAAGAAATAGCCATGCCAGAGGAGATACATCATCATGAGTTGCAGCTGGAGGAAGTTGGAATAGAACCAACCGAAGAACTAAGAGGAGTTAGTTTTTCCAAAGAGATATCTGAACAACAGTTCAGTGGTGAGATTGCAGAATTAGAGTCTACAACATAATGGCCAATCGACGTCATAGGGGATGAAAGCGACATGAGATATTAGGACGACCTACTCATGGAGCGGAATGAATAGTTGCAGATGAGAAGAATGCACAAGCAAAGCCAGCGATGAAGTAGCTGGAAGAATTCATAGAGGATATAAGGAGGTTTATGTTGAGTTCAGTAGAAGAAGCGGTCATCAAGGAGAAGTTGGATAGAAAAGAACATGTGTGAGCAGCAGGGAAGATGCAGGAGTAGCAACAACAACAAAGTAGTGGAGTAGAAAGACAACTCCAAGAGAAAGTTTGGGATCTGGGAGGATTTCAACAGAGATGGGAAGCTCATGAGAAGGAGCTCATGAATTTTCGTAGTAGTGGAGTATGATGCAGGAGAATCACTCCACCTCAACACGTGCCAGTTGATTAGCATGAGTGGTGCACATTCAAGGAAAGGAGAGGCGCTTCCCTCTCATTTTTCCTTTGATAATATAAGCGTGATAAAGGAATTTAATGTTGACAAGCTGGAAGAGCCAAGTTGTGCCTTCACACAACCTAGAGATAAGGTCACCATTAAGTGGTTGACGGTAGGAGGGATCTGCATCCAATTTGGATCAGATTTCCATCATTGTAATCTACCTTGGTATTCAGGCATTTTTTATGGTGATTAGACACCACTATCTTAGGTTGGAGGGAACCTCGTCGAGCCCCTCTTGTATAAAATCTTTTATTGTTGCCATAGAGAATGCATAGGATATAGGGAGAGAAACGCAGAGAGACGAGACTCAATTGTAGCTCAGACTCACCCATTGTAATGAAAATTCCACCATTAATAGAAATGGATAGGTTTTCGTGTTTATCAATTTCTGTGTAATGGATTTTTTTGTTGTGAATCTCATTCATATGCATTTGATTTGTAGATGTGTGTTAGAAATCGTCTACAGGGATAGAGATATAACTTTCTATCTATGAGTGTGTTGGATTAAGTCTAGTTCTCTAGGCTAAGTGCAAGGAGTGTGTGACAGAGGGTGAAAAATCTATGAGCCGAAGCAAGAAGTGTGTGTTTGAACTCAGTGGAGTTAGAGGAGAAGCTGCCAGGAGGGCACACCAGGATAATTCACAGACTCGAGAGGAAATTTCAAGGTGGTTAAGTACCTTGGAAGGAAAGATTGTCTAGGAGGAAACACAATGCAGAGTTACTGAACACTTTGTAACACTTTTCCAGGAGGGCATTGAGCTAGTGGGAGAATGCACCAAAGAAACGCATTCTGAAGTGTTGGAATCCTTAAGAGAACCCCAGATTTGTTGAACACTTTGAGGAAGGAAGGATTTTCAAGAGTGAATCGACAAAGGAAAGGAGATGCCTTAAGACCTTCAGGAAGGCTAAGGGAGAAGCTATCGAAAAACTTAGCCCAACGCAAGGAGTGCGCCAAGGATATTGTAAGTTCATATTACAAGCTCAGGAGGAAGAGCGCTAAGCTTCCAGGAAGGCACGAGAAATTTCACTAAAGGACATAGAGGAACTGATAACCTTGGAAGTTTTCAAGATGAGCAAAGTCACAAAAGAGTTTGCGCAAAACTCTACAAGGCGTGCAGAAGAAGTTCGAGAACAACATAAGTCTCAAAAAGGAAGTTGTGCTTAGTGTGAAAGAGGGTTGAGGACTCGCAAAGTCCTGAAGAGAGTGAAGTCGTCCATCATCGGAAGAGACAGGTGGTAGAAGATCAAGATATCCAGGAGCAAGTGATCCAAAAGGTTTTCCAAGAGAGAACAAATATCTTCCCGGAGTCGTGGAGAGCGGAGTTGATCCTAGTCGTTGGTGCTAGGAAGGGCACATGGTAGAGATCCACGGACTTCAGAAGAAGAACCCTTCGGAGGGAAGGAAAGGAGGAGAACACCCGAAGAGCTGGGAATGAATCAATCTTGGTCATCTACTGAGATATGATTTGTGGCGACAAATCAACGCTTCGTTGATTCACAAATTGGGAGAAATAGATATATAATAAGTGAAAACTCCTGAAGGTCGGAGTCCGAAACGATCGTGGTCGTCGATCAAAAGGAGGGACAAGGACCGTTGATCCTCGTGCCGCCAGAATTCGTGATTCATATTTTGGGGATGTGAGAGTTGGTTGTTGGGGAAAGAGTCGAATTGCAAAGCCCAAAGTGCCTTGTGTGGTGAATCCCTGGGAAACAGCCAGAGGTCACACAATAGAAAGGGCCTGCACTCAAAATAAAGAGAGGACATGTGATAGAGTTTGTCGGTTTCCAACAAGGAGTCGAAGAGTCAATCTGACTCAGGTGTTGAATGATCCTAGACCGGGAGGTCGCATAGCCCTGAAGGAGACGAGAAGGGGGTGGGGTCTACACCACTTCTTAGTGTATTTTTGGTAGGAATATGAAGATATTTTATACACGATATTTTACAAGACATAGGATTGGGATGATGATCACACTTTTCTCTGTCAACTAGATTATTGACATTTTTTACGTGTGATTATTTGAGAGAATTTTTGTGAATACATTTGTTCACCTGATAGTCTTGGGACTTTATAGGGGTGGTATTTTGACCTTGTAGAGGATATATGATTCTTCTTCATTTTCGCTTGGCATATTGGATTGTCAAGCATTTTTAGGATTTGGGATGTGTTGGATTTGTAGACAATTTACTTCTCATTAGGGTTTCTCTCTCTTTGTTTTTGGGTTCACATCAGTGAACACTTACAGATTATCTAGTTCATTTGTTGCACAGTGATTTTTTCATATATATTTTTTTTGGCACCCACTTTTATCTATTTTTTAGGTGAGTATTCATCAACACTCACGAGGTTTCAAAACATGAGTATTAGATTGAAGACTTGGATATGTTATCATAGTTTTCACTAGACTTCGTTTCTTATTTGATACACTTTATGGACTTATGATTAAGGGGGGGATTGTTAGAAAATTTTCTCTACTCATTAATTCTTAGAACCTCCTCATTCACATCTTAGGATATATTCATTATTCTAAGTTAGTTATGATTATTTATGTAGACTTTTAAAGGTATTTATTGGAGGTTTATATTGTATGTTGTACAATCATGTGAATAATAATGATTTTGGCTTCATGCCTTTCTACCTATTCTTGATCTTATTGTTGTTAATTTTTTATTTCAATTCAAACCCTTGCTAAAAAGGAAGAGGTCTATACTTTCAAGGATATTAAGTCTTTGTTTAAGCATCTAGAAAAAGGGAAAGATAAATTGGAGGTTTTGTTCTTATCCCTCACATTCATATTTTTTTGAATATTGCAGTCAAACATTTCTCTATACCATGGACATAAAGACTCATTGTTCTTATCTTAAAATGTGGTGACAAAAATAATGCCTCAAAGTACAAGACCAATATGAATAGTTCCCCTTTATCCAAGTTGTATGGGGTTATTTTGGAAAATAATATTAACTTATTGCTAGAAAGTCATGAAAAAAAATGAAAGGACAAGCTAGTTTTAAAACCCATCATTCAAGTGTATACCAATTTATTACTCTTGGGATTATTTTAAAGGAATGGGAAAATAATAAAATCAATCTTCTTTGCTTCTTCATTGACTTTAGGAAATATTTTTATAAGCTACCAAGAAATAACCTATGGAAGATATTAGAATATAAAGGTTCATTTTGATTTGAGAGCTACATCGATAAGGTTGTATGAGAAAGTATTTGCTAATTTCATAAATAACAAGTGTTTTTTAAAAGAATCTAATTGTAATATAGCGTTTAAGAAATGTTGTCCTTTGTCCCTTACCCTTTTTTTCAATTATATTGATAAGTTGGAGGCATGTTTGGATGAACAATTTTGTGTTGTCACTACTTTGGTGGGAATAGTTTTCATCCTTCTTCTTTATGATGATGATGATGGTTATTCTTCTCTTTGTGAGGATCCCCTTTGATCTTGACAAGAAACTAAAATCTTGACAAGAAACTAAAAATCCTCAAAGATTCTTATTCTAGCTATGGTATCATGTATGTCTGTGAATATTGACAAGAGGAATATTATGATCATCAAATCCAAGAAAATTACTTATCTTGATTTTGCATATGAAAACAACAACTTAGAGGAAGTTAACACTTAAAAGTATATTCTATATGACCTTATAACAAGCTCAATTGGAATGATAATGTTGAGAAAAGGATTAATGGAGGATGGAAACCCTATTTTGGTCATGAGAAAAACC
>ML779362.1:19656-33632 GCA_009831015.1 Picea engelmannii
CTTTACTACAACACTAAGTGCTTTTGAAATTGAGCATATATAGTGCGTGGCTACCTTTGAAACAAAAGACTTCCCTGGGTTGATAATTTATGTTTCACTTGGTTGTTTAAAATTAATTAAGCAATTATAGTGACCAACAATAGACTCTTCCAGTTCTAGCCAAAACCTTCATCGTCCTATGGAATATGGTCAGTTTACTTTTCCCTTTGGCATTGTCGACCCTCCTCGTTGGCATGATTTCTATGATTTTAAATTTCATTCCGATGAGGCTATCCTTGAAGCCATGACTACGGTTTCTATACCATGGGAATACTTACACCATGGTTTGTTTTTTATTCCCTTTTGGGAGACTTTTCAGGTTGACTATCGAAGAGACTCTTGGTCAGAGCCTAGTAGTGGGCTCTACTTGAACTACTACCATGCATGAGCATAAGGTTGTGCGGTACCTTGTACATATTATACAGTCCAAGTTTGTTTTTTTAAAGTTTTGTATTCAGTAGCACCTCTTATTTTCTAAAGTTTTTATCTATATTGGATTTATTAACTTATGGATGAGTGTTATTGGCCTTATATGCATGATCTTGGAGACATTGTTTCTTTGAATTTTTTTCATTGTATCGATCTGTTCTGACATGTATTGACCTTGAAAATGTCATATAGGTTAGTTTTTTCCCTATTTTCATTTTGCATTATCTGTTTCCTAGTTCTTTTGGCCTTAGGATCGATCCCACCAAAGTGCGACACGAAACCTTCTACGTTGCTTTAGAAGTGTCGTAATTAGGTGGTAGAGCCTTCCTCTACATGGATGCCTTAGGTGGATCCTTTGCTTCAATTTGGTGTCCATGCTATGATTTTTTCTCCATAGGCTTGGGAGTCCTTTTATTCCCACCGTGATTGTGTTTTGAAGCCTCATTCTTCTTTGTTTTTTTTGGCTCTTACTTGAGGGAATCCCCATGAGTGTTGCACCTCTTTCATCACCTTAGTGAGCAAAATAGAGGTGCTTGCAAGCTTAGTTGGGTTTTCTAAGCAGGACAGCTATAAGGAAAAGGGTTAGAGAAAGAAATATAAAAGAACAACTAAGAAATAAAACAACAACTAAATTAATGAGCATAGGGACATAAGGACAAAAGAAACAATGAGACCCATGTCACCAATGATAAGGCTAATATTAGTGAAAGAAAACACCGAGAAGCAAGAGGACTATGAGTCCCTTCTTCCTCCAAGGGAGGGCTCTTGGACCCCCACAAATAAGATCTTATTACAACTTTGAAAATGAAAATGGTGAAAGAATTCTTTGTTAATCCACTCAAGGGGTGAGACTGCCCAATGCAATGATGCTAGTATGCTCTTGATGGGAATAGAGGATTCCTCAAGAGAATAATGGAAGCATAACTTTGCTATTGAATTCTTTGAAAAATGAAGTGCATCCATGGCCATTTTATAACATTTCTTTGAGGTATTGTCCAAATAGTTTGTAGTGTGTAAAGAGGCTAATAAGGGAATTTCTAGGTCTTTGACCAACCACCCAGTCAAATCCAGTCCAGATTTGAGTGTCAAATCAACTTGGAAGCTGAGCCAGAAGTGGGTGGGAGGCCGACCACTCTCATAAATGCATCGTTTCTCAGGTGCGTGGATTTTTGCGACAAAAGTCACGCATCATGCGCATGTGCGTGATTCTTGTGTTTCTGTTTCACGTATGTGCGCGTGCGCTCTTTGTATTCATAGTGCCCTTTAATTTTGTCACTAGTTGTATAGTTTTTGACCCTTTGGAAATGATTTTGTGGTCATTTTGGTCCACGGTTGACCTCATAACTGTTTGACAATGTTGAATTCTTGTAACCATTTGCGAACGAAATTTTAGTGATAACAGATGCCCCCTGATGGATGAGGTTCGGAGCATACGTATAGTCGAAATTCATCAATGTTTCTTCTACTGAGAGTGTTTTTGTAAGAGAGAGCGATAGTGGGATTGTCAAGAGTTACCCGTTGGAGGGAGAAGGGAACCTGTAGAACCCGACCTTCCATAAGGTGTGTAAAAATAAACTATGTACAAACGAGGCGGGCATGCCCCATGCTCGTGTCATGTAACTCAAAAAGGAATGAGGTATTGATGTAGACAACTGCAACACCCTCAGGGGCGGTCGTGATAAAGGTAGAAGACAATTCTTCGGAGGAACATGCTCTGAACAATAGGCAGTGACATCTGTAAGAAGTATCATGGATTCTGTAGGCATTGATAGCCCAACCAAGTTCAGAGGTCTTCGGCAAATATAAGAAATAACTGCAATAGTTGCAAAGTAAGACCCACCGTAACATGAGAAAGTGTTGAAGTCGAATGTTATGGGGGTCAACGACAGCATGGAGCAATTGTGGTTCTCCCTGTGCCATCTGAGAGATCTCATTGGAAAGGTAATGAGAGTCAATATATTGTCGCCCTTCTGGAAAACTGTGTTAATGTCGACAAAAGGAGGACGCGACTCCTAGAAGAAAAGGGCTTCGTGAAATCTACTAGGTGAGGTTAGGAATTGGGGGAAATACATGGACAAAGTCAAGATATAGGAAGACTCAAGACTTCCCTTGGTTGGGGGTATATGTGAGGTAAAAGTGGCCACAACTGTTCAACGAGGTTGAGTGTCACGGGGACAACAAGACAGGGGATAAGTTGTGCCAGAGGTGGGACAAAGTGAACAAACTCAGAGGGCACAGGTAAGTGGCTTGTGGGATACTCAGAGTATATGGACGATGTCAACAGGGGTAGATGATAAGGAGTGCCCCAACCAAGGGCGACATGGGTTGCATTTTCCAAAAAAGGGAAGAAGGTCGCCAAAGGTGACAACAAAAAGGTGCTGGAAACAAAGACTTTTGTACAATAAATAAATAATAATTTGGGATGAGTGTACAAATACAGAAATGAGTGCCCCAATGTAATATGGTTGGCCCGAGTAGGGCGCAATTTGCTTGGAGAACTGGTGGAGGGTGGGGGTCCCATGGGTGGGTTTCTATATGAGGTAGTTGAAATGAAGGGAAATTTGCAGAGGGGCAAATTGATTGTGGATGAAATGGAGGGTTCATGATACTATAGAGGTGCAGTAAAAAATAGAACCTTGAATAGATAATCTGGGAGTTCGGTGGGAAAGCTAGCAAAATGAGGAGAAGGAGTATGTGGTTGATTCCAACATGATGTAAGACTATCGAGACTCCCATCCCTAAAGGGTTTGAAAACCAGCATGAGTGTCAAAGGTGCAAAAGGGTGCTATGAATGGGACAACTCATGTGGGTAAGAGTGCTATCGGGTGACAGTACTGAAGATGCAAATGGAGGTGTTGGTACTGCAGAGCCGGAGATGGGGATCCTAAAGGCAAATGTCAGAGGGTGTGACTAGAGATGCAAGTGAGATTCAGATGGAATGACTACATGCCAGTGCTGAGTATATACCTGAAGGGGTTGTGTTGATGTATGATGACCAAGTACCTGCACACATGAAAACCAAATACCTGATGTGAAAAATATCCGAAGAGAATTGAACATACGAGCATTTATTTGATAATTTTGAACATGAGCAGGCATACCTAAGTGTGTCATGGGCAGATGCTCCGCCGAGAAAAAGGGAAAATGATCACCAGATGGAAATGTCTGTGTAAGAGGCCAAAGGTGGTTCGGAAAACAGAGCTTATAGGCTCCTGTACCTAAAAATGAAAGTGGGAAAAAGGGCTTAGATATGGACGGTGGGTCCATAATGCCATCCCAGTGTTACTGACACTATGGACAATCAGACGGTAATTTGGGGGGAGGACATGTACCTCCCCTTTGCTCGAGGATTGATGAAGAAGTATAATGAATCACATTCACAAGAGAATTGGTATGGAGTGTCGGGGGAAACTCAGGAAGATATGTGTGGTGTGCCACGGCTAATGTGTGGTGGATGCATGGGATAGATGGGCAATGGTGTGTATAATGGCCATATTCGGAACATATGGCGCAAGCGAATTTGGTTCGCAATCCTTTGCTACTTGAGTTAGGGGAGGTAGCGACAGTACTTGCTATAGTGGCGAGCGGTGATGGTGCTTGATTGAGTGGAATTAGGTTACATAACTCAGGTAGAGATGGGAATTTGTGGGTTGGGTGTCCATATGTCTCACATAGCGCGCAAGGAGGTTGGACGCATGGGTGGGGTGGAGTTGTGGGCTCCTTATTCTTTCGCCTACCCCCAGCTATGGCAGGGAGGTTAGTGAGTGGGGGTGTAGAGGGTATGGTGGGAGTAATTGTGGGAATTTTCATTGGGATTCCTTTTGTTTGGGGGGGAAGGGATGGTTGAGGAACCAACGCTGGTGGATGTAAATACCAAACTGGAATTTCCAACACCATATTAGGGAGAGTAAGCATTGCGGCTACTTGGAAAGCTTGTACGCCTGGTGGAGGGAAAAAAAAGGGGATTTTAGTAATGGCCTGAGGAACTGTCTCCCAAACTCGGATATGGCCTTGGGGAGAGGTGAAATTGGGAACTGGTGGAGTCGACTAGTTCACAGGAGGCTCATGAGGGGGGAGCTCCGTGACTAGTGGGACGCCAGATATGATAGAATCCTCCCTAGGAGGAAGGGTAACCTCCATGTCAGTTCCTTTATAGGAAACTACACACACTTGTGCTGAAAAAGATGGGTTTAGGAATGGTGGTGCTCCCTGACAAGTGCCCAACATGGATGGGTCTTGGAATAATCCAGGGCCATTGTTGGCAACTGGAAAATCATTCAGGCTAACATGAACAAGGGGGAGGATGTTATCGATGTTGGTGGAATGGTTAGGCTCGTAATGTGTAAGTTGGTAGATGGTGATGATCTTCCCATTATGGGGGAACATCATCGTACGAAACACATAAGAGGTGGTCGCCTTCATAGCATACATGTAGTTGCGTCTGAACAAGATATTGTAATCAAGTTGGGCATCGATAACTTCAATGTCAATGGGGATGGTTTTTCCCCCAAGTTATATGGGGACATTTTGACAAAGCCCTGTGGAAGATGTTGGTCGGTCGTCGTAAGCTCGAAGGGTGATGGTAGAGGGTACTAACTCATGGGAGCCAATTTTATGCCATACGTTTTTAGACATGATGCAGGTGGATGCACCTTCATCGATGATACACCGATAAACTGTGGTGTTCCAAATATTAACTGGTATCTGGAAGGCTACTTTGGTGGGAAGAAGTGGTTCTCCATTATCTGAATCAAATGTGATCAGCTAGGTGTCAGCTGTGTCGATTTCCCCCAAGGCAGACAGCAAGGATTTTCTCTGTGATGGGCAGGTTTGGAGGAACTCCAACACATATATGGCTGTGAGAGATTGGGCTAAGTCATCGATGAGACTATAATTATGAGAAGCCCTAGCATGAGGGTTATGTACATTTCATCGTAAAGGCATACATGGTATGCGAGGAATGGGTTCTGCATTAGGACATGGAATCATCAATGGTTGTCCTGTAGTAGTTGGTCATGTTTTTGAGGTGGTTGGGGTAGAGTCGGGAGGCATACCATATTGACGATTGTGAGTTTGCAGAAGAATTTCTTCACTGGTGAGGAGGATACTACGATCAACCAAATTCCTGGGTTGAGTGGCACCCGAGGTTTCATATTGCCCCATTTGTGGTGGGGTAGGGTTGATCACTTGTTAGGTGTTCATCACACCTTGGTATGGAATGGGGTTTTGAAAAACAGTTGGATGCAATGGTTGCAAATACTATTGTGGGGCCTGCTGAGGGGCAGATGGTGTCGGAGGGCCCTGTGAGTGCATGGATGCCCTCATCCGTTGGAGGTCAGGAATTTGGGGGCAATGATGAGTATAATGTCCATACTCATTACATATAGCGCAAGGAAAGTTAGTTCGAAGATTGTTGTTCTTCCCTTGGCATGGTATATTGGTAGTGATGCCCCCTTAGGGGTCTTGGTATTGGTTTCCCCCAATGTGATGGTTGTGGGAGTCATTCCCACTTGGCCCTAGATTTTCATTGTTTCGATTTCTTGCTTTCTTTTTGGCATTATTCGACGGGTGGGTCGGATTTTTCATATTCAGTTGTTCAAAATTTTGATATTGATGAGTGGGAGAAGGTTGAACAAAATTTACTCCAGTTGGGAACCGTAAGGTACATAGGAAGGCATGGTGCTTTTTCTAGTACTCATAGTATAAGTTGAGGTAGACGGGGTACCAGAACTTGTATGGATAGGTGGGTGTAGTGGGGGTGTCAGCAGTGGCCCACTGATGGGTGGAGGAATAGCAGCAGGGTATGGCTGTTGATAAGGGGGAAGGGGGTAATAAGAGGTTCCCCCATACGTCAGTGGATATTGAGGTGTTCCATACATTGGTGGTGGTTGGGGTTGAGGACTATGGTGTGTGGTATTACCAATCAATCTGTCTGCTGAGTGAGACATCCTGAGTTTGTCTTGACCAAATGGCATGGGTTTGGGGAGGTCAGGAAGTATTGTGTATAAGTATCATGATTGTGAATAGATGAGGTCGTATTGTTGAGCCTTACTGATGGCTTCTTCTTCAGATTGAGGGAAGGTGGAAGCTACATCTTTACCAAGGAGAGAGACAAGTGATCTGAGAAACCAGTCAAGACACTGTTGTTTGGTGGTTTTAGCTTTGCAAAAACTACATCGTCTACGCCACTCGTGAATGTGATTAGCGATATGTGTGGCTGAGGTTTGTTTGAAATTAGAGAGTAGCTCAAAACCATTGTCAAGGTGTATTGGTAATTGGAAGAACATTAAAAATGCTTTGGCCAAGGACTCGAAAGTCGCATGGGACCCTGATTTTTCATCTACATACCATTTGGCAGATGGGCCAGTGAGTGTGCGTTGAAATAATCGTAGTCTGATGGAATCATCCATAATATTGCTGGAAGAGCACCATAGCTGGAAAGTCATGACATGGTTGGCAGGGTCATCTCTTGCCTTTCCTTCAAACTTGGGGATGTCTGAAGGTATTTTGGTGGGCATTGCAGGCCATGTGGGGTCATGCAATATAGGATCATTGGTGAGCTTTCTTAGATTTGGTATGTTAAGAGAGGCCAAATATGGCATCTACAGTGGGGGGAGAGGATTAGCTCCAGCCATGGTGTGAGTGTGTTGTGAACATGACCCTTGAGGGGGACTAGGTGGGTTGGTACTTCCCCCTTGAGAGGAAGTGGGTCCTCCGCTTTCGTGTAAAGGAGAGCGAGTGGATGGAGGGACTTGGGAAGTGGACCCAAGTAATGTGGAACCAAGCAAGGTTGATCCTAGAACAGTGGCACKCACAGGAGTGTGTGAAGGTGGTGCCGGTGAGTGGGAAAGACTAGGAACTCCCCCTAAAATAGGAGGGAGGTTTAGTAAGCATCTGGAACGACGAGGGTTATGTGGGTCCCCTATGATGTTCGACTAGCTAAGTGGATGTGTGCAAAATATGATGAGAGAAAAATAAACTAGAGTCTTTGCTACAAATTTTAAACCTTACACAATATATATATCCAAATCAAAATGTAATCAGAAGTGCATCATACATAAAGTGGTTTGAAAAAGAAGCATATATGTGGATAAGTGGGTTTTGTCCACGTGGGGAATCAAAGAAAACAAATGCTCGTGTCCTAAAAGACGTAACGTCCTTCCTCTAAAATAGCACTGGACCTTCCAATAGTACTCAACAGTGGGGTCTGAAGTCACCGGAAGAGGAACTAGTGAAGGATGAAATAATCAATTATAATGAGGGGTAAAGGGGGCATATCCCAAAAGAGTTGTTGATATTTCCCAATAGCCACACAAAATCTGATCAAGGTGCAATTGCAGCCCACAATTTCCACCTAGGTAGATGTCCTAAAATTTGGTCACTAGGTACCTCGGTCAAAGTGCGACATTTAGATTTTTGGCCTAAGAAATGGGTCACGATCTAGATCCCGTCCAAGAGGTGGGTGCCTCAAGAGGGGACACATAGAACAATCGGACCTTGGCCTTCAACCCTTCATGGGTATCTCCCTGCCTTATGGTGTTAGGAACACTTTACTTGGAGGATTTTCAGTTCCCTATTTGACAACTTCTATGGTTTTGACAATGTGAGAACCAGATAACGGGAAGTTTTTTGGATGCCTATCCCCGAAATCCTACCTAGACTAAAAAAATTCTTTTGGCACCTCCTGTGGAGGAAAACTTAGTGAGTTTTTAGAAAAAATTTAGATGTAGTGGTTTGAGAGGTTGGGGGTGTGAACCAACCTCGTTGAAATTAAATGGGAGTGGATAGTTTCATCAAGAAAAGGGTGGGGTGTTTCGGAATCCCTTTGGAGGAAACTTACTTTGACCTCCACATTTCAAGAAGAAACTATGTGAGTGATAAGTAACTTTTGTGTGTGAATGAGTGAAAGTGTGCCAATGTTTTAATGAATTAGGTGTCACCTTGTTGTATGTGGACTTCGCTTGGTCCTTACAAGTGTTGATTATCTAATTAACTAAGTGCCTTTGGTACAACCTTGCGTAATTCAAAAGTCCCTAGGAAGCTAGAATGTGGACATGTGGGTCCGTTACTATTCCTTTAACTCCCTATTGTGATGTAACCTAAGAAAAGATTTGAAACTATCCTAGATTGTGATCATGTGGGCATGTATGGGCCCATTACAAAACCTTTAAAATTCCCTAGTGATTTAATCTAAGAAAGTAAAGTTTAACACTATCTTATCTTTGTGGCATGTGGGAATGTATGGGCCCGTTACAATATTAAGATGTGTTTGAAAAAATAAATTAAGAGGAGTCCCAAGAAGGGTTGTTGTCCTCTCCTAAAGGTTTTAATCTTTTTAAGGGAGATGAAATTGTCCCACAATCTTTTTTTGATTCTCAAGGTCGCTTGGAGGCACGAGAGAAGAGCATACTAAGCGATTGTTATCCAACTTCTAGTCCCAATGCAAGTTATATGTGATTACAAATGATTTCCAACTTATATTTTTAGTCAAAGCAAGTCATCCATGTGGAAAAATGAAAGCAAAAGAGGAAATAATGATTTTAAACCCCCTAAGTGCCTATGTGTTTTGATTAATCCCTTTATATGAAGAGGGGACTAAGTGTGGTGCAGCTTAAAACATGCATGAAATCACTTTTAAGAAGGCTAAAGGCCTTCCCCAAATCTCAAAAACTTTACAATGTGTAATTTTAGCACAGGTGTGCGGGTCTCAGTGGAAATAGAGGCGCACAGAGCGCATGTGCGTAGACCGAAACAAGATAATGGGCGCAGGTATGCAGAACAGAACTGTGACTTAGGCGCATGTGTGCACGATGCGTGTCTGTGGGCCAAAAAACCTGCGCACAGATGACACATGGCCGTGAATGAAAATTCTGAATGGAATTCTCTCAATTCAACTTGGAATTGAATGTTTAGCAGGTCGTCTTAGGCTGGTTAATGCACCTGCAAGTTAAATAAAGAAAAAGAAGAGCTAGAAAAACCCAAATGGGGTAGGAAATTGATACATTTCCCCAGTGGAGTTGCCAATCTGTTGTGCCTCTTTCATCACCTTAGTGAGCAAAATAGAGGTGCTTGCATGCTTAGTTGGGTTTGCTAAGCAGGACAGTTGTAAGGAAAAGGGTTAGAGAAAGAAATATAAAAGAACAACTAAGAATTAAACTAAGAAATAAAACAACAACTAAATTAATGAGCATGGGGACATAAGGACAAAAGAAACGATGAGACCCATGTCACCAATGATAAGGTTGATATTAGTGAAAGAAAACATCGAGAAGAAAGAGGACTATGAGTCCCTTCTTCCTCCAAGGGAGGGCTCTTGGACCCCCACAAATAAGCTCTTCTTACAACTTTGAAAATGAAAATGGTGAAAGAATTCTTTGCTAATCCACTCAAGGGGTGAGATGGATTTCCCAATGCAATTATGCTAGTATGCTCTTGATGGGAATAGAGGATTCCTCAAGAGAATAATGGCAGCATAACTTTGTTATTGAATTCCTTGAAAAATGAAGTGCATCCATGGCCTTTTTATAGCATTTCTTTGAGGTATTGTCCAACTAGTTTGTAGTGTGTAAAGAGGCTAATTAGGGAATTTCTAGGTCTTTGACCAGCCACCTAGTCGAATCCAGTCCAGATTTGAGTGTCAAATCAACTTGGAAGTTGAACCAGATGTGGGTGGGAGGCTGACCACTCTCATAAATGCGTCGTTTCTCAGGTGCGCGGCTTTTGCAACAACAGTCGCGCATCGTGCGCATGTGCACGATTCTTGCGTTTCTGTTTCACATATGTGCACATGCACTCTGTGTATTCATAGCACCCTTTAATTTTGTCACTAGTTGTATAGTTTTTGACCCTTTGGAAATGCTTTTGTGGTAATTTTGGTCCATGGGTGACCTCATAACTATTTGACGATGTTTAATTCTTGTAACCATTTGCGGATGAAATTTCAGTGATAACAATGAGCATAGCTTGTTGTCTTCCAGGCTTGCTTAAACTTTGAAATCAACATCCAACGAGATCTTATTTATTCTTTTTGGTATCGTCTGGATTACTTGAGAAAATAGGCCCCCTGGAGTCTTCTTTAATCCCTTTTCAAACTCTCTAAAATTGAAAATATTGTCGAGCGATCTTGTTGCCCTTCATGCTCGCCAAAATCAAATTTGAAGGCACATTTGTCCAACGGTAGTTTACACCTTTTTTGATCCGTACGGTTAATTTACAAATAAAGTTATGCCCTAGGAGCTTCGATTCGCTAGGAGAGTATTCTCATGCGTAAGTTTAACCCTTTTTTGGGCCCGAGGGACTAAATTTTTTAAAAAGGGACATTCTCCTTGGTTTTGGTTTATCTTTTTTTCGGGCCTTGGAGATTACTTACGAAAAAGGAACCCCCTTGGAGTCCATAGTTATTCTCTTTTCATAATCCTTAAATACGAAAATATCACCGAGTGACCTTGTTCCTTTCACACTCGTTAATTCGTCTAGAAAGGACATATATTTTGCATAAGTTTAACCCTTTTCCAGCCAATAGATTATCCAGGTAGATTATCCAGGAAAAAGGCAAGCCTTGGGAGACATCTCTCATCGGGAGAGTTCTCCTAAGTTATATTTTATACTTTTTCGGGCTAAAGAGACTAAATTTAGAAAAAGGTTATGAGTCCATAGTTAAGCTCTTTTCAAACTCCTTAAAATTGAAAAGATAGTTGAGTGATCTTATCTTAATCACACTCGTTAAAATGGTATTGAAGAGACATATTTTCAGTATAAATTTAACCCTTTTTCGAACCGACTAGACTAATTACAAAAAAGGAACACTCTGGAGTCATCTTTTACTATTTTTCAGGCTCTCTAAAGTTTGTGAAAAACCACCAAGCTTACCTTCTCTGGGATCGTAAAACTTCACATTGAAGGAGGTTTTTTGTGTCATATTTCATCGCATCGCATGTATCATCCTTCCGTCTTTGGCCTAATGTCAGATTCATGTTTCTATTAACTGAACCTTCAAAGAATTCCTTAAATGCAAGCCTTGTAGCACTTTTTTCCCTTGTGATCTGACACCTTGACCCATGGAGGAATTTTCTCGAGTGTCCTTATCCTGCACATGTATGTTTTCCCTGAGCATCAGTATGTTCCATGTGCTTGGAACTAGTTTTCTTTCCCATGACATGTGTTCCTCCTTTGTAATGTAGCATTCTTTTATTCTTTTTCAAACTCGTTAAAATTTTGAAAAAGACAAAAAAATCAAATATTCCAAAAAGAGGGGATGGGATATACATTATCTTTTTTCAGCAGCAAGACAGTTGCCCTTGGACAAAGCACATCCTTCTGTTTTTTCGCCAAGCATTGGGATCTAGTATGACCTTAGGAAGTTGTTCTCGTTACATAAATTTGTTTCCTCCTTAGTTTGGTTACTCTTCCAAACATATGGAGAGTTTGTGGTGCCTCCTGTATCACAGACTTATGTCAAATTTCAGATACCTAACTCTCATCATTTTGTCATTTTTTTTCCAAGGGAAGTTTTATCCAACCAGAGTGGCCATACTATAGTTTATCTCTTGAATTTCATGAGTCGACCATCCCGAGAGTCCAATCAAGTTCGGATTCAAAATAAATGATGTTATGTTCTCGTTGATTGATATCCTCCAGTCTTTCCCCAATGGCATATAGAAGACCTCAAGTTAGTGAGTCTTACACTCCTATTGTACTCCTACCTAAGTTTTGAAAATCTTGAAGTTGTTTCTCAAGGTATGAAGTCCTCATCTCCAACCGCATGAATCAATAATTCTTAAAGATGCATATTATATTATACTTGTATATCTTCAAATGATATTGAGTTGTAGATCCGTTGTGTATTTCTCACGACTACACTTTATATAGACATTTATATGACATGGATCTGCAGTGTACTTGATTGGCATCCATGATTAGTTCATCTCAAGCATGGGTATGTCCGCCTCAAAGAGATTATCATTTTTTGGAGATGGCATGCTCTCGAACACTTGTCCCGGGTTTACTCGACTCTGTGCCTTTCCACTGGTAAAGATATTGTAATGTATTCCAGCCATCAGTTTCTCTTCGGACCTCACACATTAGGGAGCATCTATTATAGTCCAAAAATTCCCTACCTATGCATACATGACATTGGCCTTTCCACTTACATATTTTTCCCAAATATTGTTGAGGCTTCTTGTTAAAAAACTATTTTTTGGAAAGTGTACACACCCTACTGAACTGATAGCTCCTGTACACACGTGTTCTACATACTAGTTAGACTGCGTACATACACAAGTTGCATGCTAGTTATCCTGTGTTTACCTCCAAAAATTGCAAAAAAATATAAAATTGCAAGGAATTCAGTGGATTTTATGGGCTATCAAGGGTTTCCCAACCATTTTACCCATTGTAGCCCATCCCCAAACTGAATAACCATATTTTTCTCATATAAAAAGAGGTCATGGGGTCTCATTTACAACAACAAGCAAGAGAATAAGAAAACTCTGCCAAAATCCCTTCCCCTTCTTAGCCTAAGTTTTGCATCCTATTATGAGATTTGGCCTCAACATTCCCCTCCAACCCTTTCTCCTTATACAACCCTTTCTCCTTTCCCAAGTGATAATTTGGTTGTGAGAAGCAAGTGTGGTATTGATGCACTTGGAGCCACGATCTTTTTTTCCATATCATACCAAATTTGAGTTTGAACTTGATAACTATGTGTTTAAACACCTGAAAAATGAGGGGTAAATCAAATTTAGTTCGGCCCACATCATTTGACATCAATGCAAGTAAACATTGTTTTACACTGCCAAATGAAATAACCCCAATTTCCCTGTTCTCAGTTCCCTCCCAAGCTCGTCGTGACTCCCACCCAAGCCAATCATGTCAATCTATTCTATTACTACAAATGCATGGATAAAATTAGCAAATCCACCAACAATTTGCCGCTCTCAAGCCCTAATCAAACCAAAACCTACAAGTAAATAACTAAATATTTCCCTAATACTAGAAAATCTTGGTTGAATTTTTGAATTTTAAAAAATTTTCCTTTTTATAACTCGGATGTTTACTACCACACTGTTGTTGATACTGAGAGGGGGGTGAATCAGTATCAAGTACAATTTTAAAAAAACTTTTCCAACTTATACTTAAACCATTAAATTATATCCAATGAGAAATGAACAATAGTATAAGAGTTACACCAATACACCACAATACACCATGCACAATATATATGAGAAATAATCAATAGTTTTTGTTCAAGGGAAGTAATGANTTCCAAAGGTAGCTACAGCTTCCAAAATGTAAAGGGAGGGATAAAACTCCAAGAGGAAGATACAATCTTCCAATATAAAGAGAGATCTAAACTCTCTATCCTTGCCCCTTCCTTCCACCCAAGAATATATGAGAGATAATAAAACTTTATTCAATTATGGTCTGTTCAGAAGACCCGACTTGTACAGCATGCCCCGCGCTCAATATTTAACATATGATTCTGAAACTCACACACAAGAAACTACAGT
>ML779362.1:49418-94571 GCA_009831015.1 Picea engelmannii
TCATAGCTTCCCCTGATGAGGAGACTCCTGAAGATCATGATATCACAGAAGTTCAAGAACCTCCTCAAATGACCTTCTCCCATAAAAGAAAGCATGCTTGGGCAAGAGAGCTTATTCAAGATAGAGAGAAGTATGGTGTTCCAAAAGGAACCACGAGACAAGTAAAGAAACCAAAGCCATTCTCCAGTTACACGGCTTCGATGTGCAATCTACTTGATGAAGAACCAACATGTTTTGAAGAGGCCATCCAGAAGAAGGAATGGGCAGATGCCATGGCAGAGGAATACCAATCCATAATAAAGAATGATGTGTGGGAAGTTGTTCCCATACCGAAAAGTAAGGATGTGGTATCATCAAAATGGTTATTCAAGATAAAACATGCTACTGATGGAAGTATTGAGAAATATAAAGCAAGATTTGTCGCTCGTGGATTTTTCCAGAAGGAAGGAATCGACTATGAAGAGACATTTGCTCCTGTGGCCATTTACACTTCGATCAGAACCATTATAGCTCTTGCTGCCAAGATGAAATGGAAGTTGCACCAGATGGATGTGAAGACAAATTTTCTGAATGGTATCATTGAAGAGGAAGTGTATATAGAGAAACCCCAAGGATTTGAGGTTGAAGATAAGAAGTCTCATGTCTGTCGATTGAAGAAATCCTTATATGGATTGAAGCAAGCTCCCAGAGCTTGGTATGGCCGTATAGACAGTTTCTTGACGAGCTTGGGCTTTACCAAGAGTAAAGCAGATTCAAATCTCTACTTCAAGATCATGGAAAATGAACCAGTAATACTATTACTATATGTGGATGACTTATTCTTAACTGGAGAAGAAAAGTTCATCCCTGAATGTAAACAGAGACTTGCCGCAGAATTTGAAATGAAAGACCTTGGTCTAATGCATTACTTCTTAGGCCTTGAGGTATGGTAGAGTCCAGAGAGAATCTTCCTTAACCAAAGGAAGTACACGGTCGAAATCTTAAAGAGATTCAACATGCTAGAATGCAAGTCCATGAATACACCCATGGAAGCGAAGATGAAGTTGTTGGTCGATGCTTCGTCAGATTTGATAGATGCCACTCTATACAGACAAATCATTGGATCACTGATGTACCTGACGAACACTAGACCAGACATCTGGTTTGCAGTGAACACCTTGAGTCAGTTTCTGGTGGAGCCCAGACGTGTTCATTTAGTGGCTGCAAAACATGTGATGAGGTACCTTAAAGGTACAATGGATTATGGTCTCAGCTATGATGGAGATCATGACTTCACACTGAATGGATATACTGATGTAGATTGGGCAGGAAGCATTGCTGACAGAAAAAGCAATTCCGGATGCTGTTTCAGTTTGGGATCAGCTATGATCTCGTGGCAGAGTAGGAAGCAATCTAGTATTGCTCTCAGCACAGCAGAAGCAGAGTACATTGCCGCATGTTCTGCTAGCTGTGAAGCTATATGGCTTCGAAAGTTGCTGACAGGCCTATTTGATTTGGAGATGAGGGCAATCGCGATTCTATGTGACAATCAAAGTTGTATTAAAATGACAGAGAATCCTGTGTTCCACGACAAGTCGAAGCACATAGAGATCCGCTATCATTTCATCCGCGACATGGTACAGAGAGGAGCCTTGAAGCTCCAGTACATTAGCATGGATGAACAGGTTGTTGATGTGATGACTAAGCTTCTATATTGTGTAAAGTTTGAAAACTTTCGAGATAAGCTTGGTATTGTCCGAAAGGACCTTCCCTGAAAGGGGGAGTAGATGTATTCCTTGCTTCTGACCTCATTGTTAGACGTAAAGCAAGATGAGTCATGCTTCTGACCTCACTGTTAGATGTAAGGCATGACGCCGTGTGATCCTTGCTTCTGACCTCGTTGTTAGACGTAAAGCAAGATGAGTTATGCTTCTGACCTAGTTGTTAGACGTAAAGCATAACGATGTTGGTTCCTTGCTTCTGACCTAGCTATTAGACGTAAAGCAAGATGAGTCATGCTTCTGACCTCATTGTTAGACGTAAAGCGAGATGTTGATGTGTTCCTTGCTTCTGACCTAGTTGTTAGACGTAAAGCAAGATGAGTCATGCTTCTGACCTAGTTGTTAGACGTAAAGTATGACGTTGTGATTCCTCGCTTCTGACCTAGTTGTTAGACGTAAAGAGAGATGATGATATTACTTGCTTCTGACCTAGTTGTTAGATGTAAAGAAAGATGTGACTGACACTGAGCTACTAGCTTAACCGCTGTGACATTGAGCTAGTGTAGTACTGTGATGAGGTATCATTTTTTACTGATACATGTTTGATGCAAATGATGATAGCATTCTTTTGAGAATGATGATGTTGTTGATGAAAAAAGATTTCGATGACTCATAAATGTGCTAGACAATTGTTCAATATGATATTGACGATACTGTCCTCCAGATGCCACTGATGATGCAGACCTCTCTCACCTGATGCTGATGAAGAATGCCCTTATTGTTAAGGGGGAGTGTTAAAATAATGTAACTGCGAAGAGCATTCTTATTATTATTATTTTTATTGGATTAATCCCCATTGAGGATTAATCATGTCGGTAATTGTATAAGGACCAAATCCCCTTTTGCAGATTGGTCATTGGACAATTACAAAGTGCAGAATAAGAAGTCGTCCCCAGCAGTTATAATGGAAGGGCCAGAATTAATTAAAGGTGGGTTTACCCACCCAGTGTGAGAGGTCAGCCATGCCAGATGGTGACTCTTCACACGTGCCAGATTGATATAAATAAGAGGCTATCACCTCACTTCTAAGACACACTTCACTTGCTCATTCTCTTATGAGGCAAGCTGCAATTACAAGTTGGAGAGAGGAGAAGAAGGGTGGTGCATCTCTTGAGGAGGACTTTTCTGTATTGGTTTGAGTTATCTCTTGAACATTGTATAAGCTATTTATGATAAGAAAGTTTTGCTGGGTTTTCTTCCCCTAGAGGGTTTCCCAGGATAAATGTTGTGTCTCTTGTGAATGTGTATTTCTCAGTGATCTTGTTCTTATTATGCTCTTATCTATTGAAATGCAAAGAACTATAATAATGGCATAAACACTAACAAGTCTAGAGTAGGCTAAGTTAGGCTAGGCTAAGCTAGGATAGTCTAGAGTAGGATAGGCTAGGCTAGTCCAGTCTAGGGTAGACAAGGCTAAGCTATGCTAGAGTAGGCTAGGCTAGGGTAGAGTAAGCTAGGATAGGTTAGAGTTGGCTAGGCTAGTGTAGGCTAGAGTAGGATATGTTAGGCTAGGCCAAGCTAGGCTAGGCTAAAGTAGGGTGGGTTAAGCTATGCTAGTGTAGGCTAGGCTAGGCTAGGCTAAGTTAGAGTAGGCTAGGCTAGTATACGCTAGAATAGACTAGGCTAGTCTAAAGTAAACTAGGCTAGAGTAAGCTAGGCTAGAGTAGGTTAGTGTAGGCTAGGTTAGGATAGGCTAGGCTAGGCTAGGCTAGAGTATGCTAGAGTACACTAGGCTAGACTAGGGTAGAGTATGTTAGGCTAGAGTAAGCTAGGTTGGACCATGCTAGAATATGTTAGGCTAGGCTAGATTATATAAGGCTAAACTATACAAGGTTAGACTAGACTAGATTAGTCTAGAATAGGCTAGGATATAGTAAGCTTGAGTAGAATAGACTAGACTAAACTATAGTAGGCTAGGGTAGAATAGACTGGAGTGGGAAAGAGTAAATTGGGATAGAGTAGCCTAGAGTAGGATAGGCTAGACTAGGATAAACTAGAGTAGGCTAGGCTTGGGTAATCCATGTTGGCTAGGCTAGGTTATGCTAAGATAGGATAGGCTAGAATAGGCTTGCTAGGCTAGGCTAGACTAGAGTAGGCTAGGATAAGCTAGGTTGGGCTAGGCTAGAGTAGGCTAGGCTAGGCTAAGCTAGGTTGGGCTAGGCTAGAGTAGGCTAAGATAAGCTAGGTTGAGCTAAGCTAGAGTAGGCTAAGCTAGGCTAAGGTAGAGTAACATAGGCTAAGCTAAGAAAGTGTAGGCTAAGTTAGGTTGGGATAGGTTAGTGTAGGGTAAGGTAGAGTAAGATAGGTTAGTCTAGGATAGCCTAGGCTAAACTAGAATAAAGTAGGCAAGGCTAGGCTACACTAGAGTAGGATTTGATAGAGTAGGCTAGGCTAGAGTACGCTAATTTGGGGTAGGCTAGAATAGGCTAGGCTAGGTTAAGCTAGACTTGGCTAAGCTAGGATAGAGTAGGCTAGTATAGTTCAGGCTAGATTAATCTAGGCTATGTTAAAGTAGGCTAGAATAGGCTAAGCTAGTCTAGGCTATTCCATGTTAGGGTACGCGAGGCTAGGATAGTTTAGGCTAGGCTAGAGTTAGCTAGGATAAGGTAGGATAGAGTAGACTAGGCTAGGCTAAAGTAGGCTAAGCTAGAGTTAGCTAAAGTAGGCTAGGCTAGTCTAGTGTAGAGTAGGCTAGGCTAGGATAAAGTAGGCTAGGATAGGATAAAGTAGGCTAGGCTAAAGTAGGATAGGATAAGCTAGGATAGGCTAGAGTAGGCTAAGCTAGAGTAAGCTAGCCTAGACTAGGATAGACTAGAGTAAGCTAGGTTAGAGTAGGTTAGGCTAGAGTATACAAGGATATAATAAGCTAGGTTAGAGTAGGCTAGAAAAGAGTAGGCTAGAGTAGGAAAGACTAGAGTGGGTTAGGCTAGAGCATGCTAGAGTATGTTGGGATAGAGTTAGATAGAATAAGGTTACAGTTGGCTAGATTAGGTTAGGCTAAAGTAGGATAGAGTAGGTTATATTAGGTCAAACACCAATTTCCCTAGTGAGAGGTGGCAATTTCCATGGAGAAGCATTGATAGTGATAGTAAAATGATGGATGGGACCCCACTGCACTTATTGATTAAACAACACTGAATAGGTGGGGCTCAAATCCTAGTGATCAAACTCCTCCTCCAAATTTGGTCTATTTTTGTTGCCTAATATTTATCTTTATTGTGTCAGGTGGCCACTTTCTATGTTTATTCAATCTTGGTTTATATCTCGAGGATTATTTGACACTTTGTATAGGGAATGTACTATTATCAATTCTGATGTAGCCCCTATGGCCAATCTCTATGTTAATTCACTCTTGGTTTCAAGACCTAAGGTTATCTGAAACACTTTATATATAGCATGTATTATTATCAAATTTGATGTAGCCCCTACGACATATGCTAGATTCTAGGGTTTTTTTTCTTGTGGTGATTGCGACCTACTTTTTTAGTGTAAAATGTTGTGCATATATCATTTATTAAAGGAAGTATTTTATTAAAAAATAGTTAAATTTACAAGGTAAATATCAACATCAACCTATATTTTTAGCATTAAAAGTTAATTTAAATCCACATTTCAAGGTTTGGTGACAGGCTAAGAGATGTTTGGTGGACTTGGACACATAGGGACTGACACAAAGAAAGAAGAAATTTGTGTATTTTGTACTTTTTATTAAACTTAATAGCTTTTCAACATTTTGACATATCAATAGTTTGTGAAAGAGAACAATGCATATTTTCTTTCCTACAATCCTTGATTTGAGCATTGTAGGATGGTGAGATCAAAACATTTGAAATGAACTTCAACAAGGAAGAATCAAGAAAATGCTTAGGGAACATGCTCTAGTGATGAGATTTGGCAAATGATTAACAAACAAGATTCAACATAACAAGGGCATCGTTTGGGTTGGACTAGGATTTAATATTTATGTAGTGCCTTAAAAAAAATTCACATGATCTTATATTTGACTCTTAACTCTAGACTCTTGACATGGGACAAGGATCTTTGTTCATTTTGGTTCATAAATAATATTTTCATGACAAGGTCCATGACAATTTTGAATCTTGATACATGATGATTGATTGATCGTAATCATATGATATACTTTGATAAGCTGTGTTTGCATTATGTTTAGTGTAGTCTCTCATGTCTAATATAAATCCAATTCATTTATTATTCAAAAATCTATATTTTTTGTAATTTTAATACCTCTAGTCATTTTCGGGTTGACTTACGAGTTTTTTAAAACCATATAGTTAAATTTGATTCTTCATAAAAAATGAGTCTCATGTCAAATCAGGTATAATGGATTTCATGGTCACTTTATATTGATAGCGTATAAAATTTGCAACCAATGTAACATATTTAAATGTTGAAGTTAGGAGTAAGGTGGTAAACCACCTTAACCACTTAGGAATGTGTGAGAAAGAAATGTATCACTACAACATTAATAATAAAAAAAGCCATCTTTATTATGCCACTTACAAGGGCTAGACATACAAGAGAGACGCATTGTTAAATGCCTCATTAACCATGAGATCAAAGAGGGTCACCACAACCTATTTTGGGACTTGAGAATCTCCCTTTCCACTTTTTTCCACTACCCCAGCTAGAGATGCCTTTCTCCCTTCATGAAGGAAATATTTGAGCACATGTCTTAGTGTCCACATGCCCTATATTAGATTAAGGCCTTCAAGAGGATCACCTCGTAGTTACTATCTGCCTTATCTAATTAAGGAAACAAGTAGCATACAAAGATCCATGATGCCTTTGTCTCCAAATTGCTATGATCACAGGATTCCATTCAAAACTCCCTCGACCCCGAAGAGGTCAACCAACCTCCTTGTGACCCATGAGGTGTTGTTGGTCCAAGACACAATGTGTACACCACTAGACCAATAAATATATCAACACCATGCAGCCACAGAGGAAATGTTTCACGTCCAATACACTACTCCTCATATTTGTGCAAGTAATCAGGCTTTTGTTCGGAGTTTCTTCCCTATGACCTTGGATGTTAAGAGACTTGGTCCTCCTCACTCCTACACTCCCCCTAGGCTCTTGTGGTTGAGCCCTCTCACGGATGACCTTTCTTGGGAAGATATCATCTAACAATGCATTGACCCTTTCATAGTTATTGATGACTCCAATGAGGAGAATGTATTCAGATATCCTTACTCGCCCTTGCCAACTAGCTCTTGCTTCAACAAGCCTTGAAATCTTCTCTTATGTTCAACGCTAAGACTCTATAGTGTCTAACATATTTCTTTCACTTGCACCTTATTTTATATCTTCTCTCAGCAAAACATTTATCTTTTCCCTCAACATTTGATTTAGGAATTTAGGATTTAACTAGACACTTAATTTTTTTATCTTTCATTGCTTTCGATGTTGACCTAAGAGTTTTTTTCACACTAGGACTTTGTAAATATGTACTCTTTTAGTCTCATTGACTTACTTTTATAGTCATTTGTTGGATATTAACAAAATTATCTTATCTTATCTCTCCACAATCATATTTACAAATGATTATTTGCCCCTTTAATTGTTGCAAAAATACCATTCTTCGTCATAATGTCAATAAAAATATTTTTTAAGTACATTGTTCAGAACAAACAATCTGAACTCCTTCAAATATTTATATTTTACAATTATAATGATACATATATAAAATGCAGTGTAACAAAAATGAAATATAGAGAAAGGGCATGGGAATGTTTGAATAAAAGTAGTTGGATACTAAAACAAAACCATTTAAAATGAAAACGTCACTATTTCAACCAAAACATATGACAATTTCTCCATGACTTGAAAAAAAATCCTTCTTGTCAAAGAAAATGTGTTGGATTTCATATGCCCTTCGCTCTTCTTTGCACCCATCAATAATTTTTCATCAATTTTTCCAAACCACCTTGCCGCTTGCACATTCAATAATTGAAACTTCCATGCTTGGGCATCAGTCTCCATACATGACACAGAACACAGAGTGTCCACTGCATCTACAACGCTTTGTACTGGCACTTACAATACTGTTGGGGAGGCCTGAAAAGTATGGTTAGCAATCTCCTGCAATAAGAAGAAGAACATCAAATCCCATCATCATATCACAATACTGTTGTAAAACAAATAACTAATTTCTAGCAAAAAACTGAAACAAACTAAATCGGTAATAGCACAAACATGTTATGGGTCACCAAAAACATATCAAACAATTTTAAAAAAGAATTTGCAGTACCTAATTTGTACAGTGTAGAGAACATATTATGATGCCAAATTTGAGCTAAATTTCCTAGCCTTTCCATGCCACTCAAAAGTTAATAAACAAAGACCTGGTCTTTCCATGTCATTTGTCTATCTTTTCATAGAATTCAAAGACCAACTCAACAACCAAGATAGTTTCAATTCCTTTTGTTAAATGAACAGTCAATAAGCAACCCAAGGATGAATCAGAAGCCCCTTCCAGAAAAATCAGAAGCTCCATTCCAATCCTCTGGGAGGGAAAAACCCAGTACTCGAACAATAGAAAACAAAGTTCACAGGACAAAGTGTCCACATCAAGAAATTGTCACTTTGCAAATATAATCTTGCTTGGAATCATTTGCAAGACTAGACAAGCCACTGGCACCTGTACCTAAACATAGTTAACATTTAGCAAATCCACCACTCTCAAGTCATAACCGAACAAAGGCCTACAAGTAACTGACTAAATATTTACCTAATCCTTGAAAATCTATGATGAATTTTTTGAATTTCTAAAAATAATTTAAAAGTTGGAATTTTTATCATTGAGATGTACACCTGCCAAGTTTTTTCCATACAAAATTTATTTTATCCTATTTTTTTTCGTATTGTACTGAATCTGAATTCTAATTTGAACATGGTAACTGTGTTTGAACTTTGAATACCTAAAAAATGAGGGTAAATCAAACTTAGTTCCATCAAATGTATTTGACGTCAGTTTAACTAAACAACATTTTGCATTGCCCAATGAAATAACCCTAGTTCGCATCTTCACAATGCAGTAGTCTAAACGTTTTATCTTTTGGAGGTTTTCTGACAATTTTTTTTGTTTGATTTTGCTCGAAATCCAGTGATGAATGGTTGTATCTGCAGATTTGAGTGGCTAAATTTGTATAATTCGGATGCCCCAAGTGTTTTTCATCACTCTGAATCCCTTTATGCATTCAAAAATGCAATTTAAACAATAAAAAATAACATTTTTTCCAAAATTTACATCGCCCGATTCCAACCAAAATGCCTAAAAAGTAGAACGTTTAACCAATGCCCTTTACAATTCCCGCCCAAGCCTATTGTGACTCCCCAGGCTTGTCATGTCAATCCATTATATTTCTACAAATCCAGGCATAACATTTAGAAAAGCCACCAACAATCCACCAAACAAACCAAGACCTGCATGTAAATGACTAAATATTAGCTGGATGTTCAAAAATTTAGGTTAATTTTTTTAATTTCTAGTACTTTAAAATTTTGCATTTTTTATCACTCAAATGTATACTGCTTAATGTTTACCATACTGGATTATTTTGATCCATTTTTTTTCCATATCATACCAAATTTGAGTTTGAACTTGATAAGTATGTGTTTAAACACCTAAACAGTGAGGGGTAAATCAAATTTAGTTCGGCCCACAGCATTTGACATCAATGCAAGTAAACACTGTTTTACACTGGCAAATGAAATAACCCCAATTTCCCTGTTCTCAGTTCCCTCCCAAGCTCGTCATGACTCCCACCCAAGCCAATCGTGTCAATCTGCTCTATTGCTACCAATGCATGGATAAAATTAGCAAATCCACCAACAATACACCGCTCTCAATCCCTAATCAAACCAAGACCTATAAGTAAATGACTAAATATTTCCCTAATACTAGAAAATCTTGGTTGAACTTTTGAATTTTTAAAAAATTGCATTTTAATAATTGGGATGTTTACTACCACACTGTTTCCTCACCAATTTTTTAATCCAAATTTTTTCGATATCAAACTGAATTCGAATTCAAACTCAAACTTGACTAAATATTTCCCTAATACTAGAAAATCTTGGTTGAACTTTTGAATTTTTAAAAAATTGCATTTTAATAACTGGGATGTTTACTACCACACTGTTTCCTCACCAATTTTTTAATCCAATTTTTTTCGATATCAAACTGAATTCGAATTCAAACTCAAACTTGGTAATTATGTGTTTGAAATTTGAATGCCTACAAAATGAGGGTAAATCTAAGATGAAGCTATATACATAACTAGTTTTTTTTTAAATTTGTTTCAGCAATTTTAATGTACATTTGTCCATCTCAAATCTCGTGGATGATTTTTTCATTCTGTCAAAATTACTCTAGGGTTTGGTTCGATTCTTTTATGGATAGTAACGACCATTTGAAAATAATGATCAACGCTCTCTCCCAATAATCACAGGGCTTCAATTCAAGGTACATTTCTTCTCCATCCGTAGTCCTTTCATTTCAACTGTCCCATACCATCTTTCTTTTTGTTGATTTCAACCATCCCATTCATTTCAACGTTCATTCTGCCCTCAAAGACAAAACCTAGTCCTTTCATTTCCACAATCGTTGCCATCCATCCATGTCATACCACAACATAAGTTTAGTTTATCCATTCATGGGTGCAAGATTTTGTTCCAGGAAATTTAATTTTTTTATTCAAGAAAATTAATTTTATATTCAGAAAATTTAATTTAATTTTTTTTTATTAATGCAGTTTAATTTCTCTATCAATAATTTTGAGTTTTAGCTTTTCATTTTTTATGTTCTATAAATATATAATATTTTATTAATATCTTATAGTTCAGATATGAGTTTGTTGTAACTTCATAACCTAATTTTTCTATTAATGTACTTCGTAACCTATCTGTCTTAAAATATTTTACAGTATGTTTTTAGATTCTATTAATATAGTTTAGTATAAAAAAAAAAAATTAGTGTAGTTTAGTTTAATTTTAAAGGACCTTTTTTAAATTAAGTTTTTTATTAATATAGTTTAGTTTAATTTATTTCTTTTAATAATCTTGAATTTAAAATAATCAATATTTTATTAATTTATTAACTATATTTTATAGGCTAGAGTAGGCTAGACTAGAGCACTTAAGCTAGAGTAGGTTATTCTATGCTAGGGAGGGCTAGAGTAGGCTAGGCTAGCCCAGAGTAGGTCAGGCTAACCTAGACTAGGCTAGAATAAGTTATGATAGAGCAACCTAGAGTAGGCTAGAGTAACATAAACTAGACTAGAATAGGCTACAATAGGCTAGGCTAGAGTAGGCTAGCCTAGTGTAGTCTAGAGTAGGCTAGTCTACGATAGGCTAGGATAGAGTAGTACGCTAGATTAGGCCAAGCTAGAGTAAGTTAGGCTATGCTAAGAAAGGTTAGAGTAGCCTAGGCTAAGCTAAGCTATGCTAGGCTAGGATAGAATAGACTATGCTAGTGTAGGTCAGGCTAGAGTAAGCTAGGTTAGAGTAGGCTAGGCTAGAAAAGGATAAAGTAGGGTAGGGTAGGTTAGGCTAGGCTAGGCTATACTAGGCTAAGCTAGAGTAGGTTGTTCTATAGGAATCTAGGCTAGGCTAGGTTGTTGGAGTAGGCTAGGCTAGGTTAGGTTACACTACGATAGAGTAGGCTAATCTAGAGTAGACAAGGCTAAACTAGAGTAAGCTAAGCTAGAGAAGGTTAGGCTAGGCTAAGTTGGGCTAGACTAGAGTAAGCTAAGTTAGGCTAGGCCAGGGTCGGGTAAGTAAGGTTAGGCTAGGCTAGGCTTGACTAGTGTAGGTTGGTGTAGGCAAGGCTAGGTGAGGCTATAGTAGGCTAGGCTAAAGTGGGTTAGGATATGCTAGAGTAGGCTAAGCTAGAGTAAGCCAAGGTAGAGTAGGCTAGAGTATGATAGAGTACACTAGGCTATATTAAGATAGAGTAGGCTAGACTATACTAGGCTAGAGTAGACTAGGGTAGAGTAGACTGGAGTGGGATAGAGTAAGCTAGGCTAAAGTAGGCTAGGCTAGGCTAGGCTAGGCTAGGCTAAAGTAGACTAGGCTAGGCTTAGGTAGGCTTGGGTAAGCTTGGTTATCTAGGCTAGGTTATACTATGCTAGGATAGGATTGAGTGGGCTTGGTTAGGCTAGGCTAGGCTTTGCTTGACAAGGCTATGCTAGGTTAGGGTACGGTATAATAGAATAGGATAGTTAAGCTAGGCTAATCTAGTCTAGAGTTGGCTAGGCTAGAGTAGGCTAAACTAGCACAGGGTACACTAGAGTGTATGTTAGGCTAGTCTAGGCTAAAGTAGACTAAGCTAAAGTAGGCTAGAGTAGGCTAATCTAGAGTAGACAAGGCTAGGCTAGAGTAAGCTAATCTAAAGCAGGCTAGGTTGGGCTAGTTTAGGCTAAGTTGGACTAGACTAGAGTAGGCTAAGTTAGGCTAGGCTAGAGTAGGCAAGGCTAGGTTAGGCTACAGTCGGCTAGGCTAGGCTAGGCTAGGTGAGGCTATAATAAGCTAAGCTAAAGTGGGTTAGGGTAGGCTAGAGTAGGCTAAACTAGAGTAGGCTAGAGTATGCTAGAGTACATTAGGGTAGATTAAGATAGAGTAGGCTAGACTATACTAGGCTAGAGTAGGCTAGGGTAGAGTAGATTGGAGTGTGATAGAGTAAGTTAGGCTAAAGTAGGCTAGGCTAGGCTAGGATAAAGTAGGGTAGAGTAGGCTAGGTTAGGCTAAAGTAGGGTAGGCTAGGCTTAGGTAGGCTTGGGTAAACTTGGCTATCTAGGCTAGGTTATGCTAAGCTAGAATAGGCTTGAGTAGGCTTGGTTAGGCTAGGCTAGGCTTGGCTTGGCAAGGCTAGGTTAGAGTAAGCTAAGCTAGGCTATGCTAGACTAAGTTAGTTTAGGCTAGGCTAGGATAAGTTAGGTTAGGCTAGGATAAGCTAGGTTAGGGTACGATATAGTAGAATAAGATAGGCTAGGATAGCTAGGCTTATCTAGAGTAGGCTAAACTAGCACAAGGTAAGCTAGAGTGTACGCTAGTCTAGTCTATGATATAGTAGACTAAGCTAAAGTAGGCTAGAGTAGAATATGATAGAGTGTGTTGGGCTAGAGTAGGCTATACTAGACTAGGCTAGGCTAGAGTAGGCTATATTAGACTAGGCTAGGCTAGAGTAGTCTAAGCTAGAGTAGGCTATCCTAGAGTAGACTATAGCATGATAAAGTAGGGTAGGGTAGAATAGACTATACTAAGCTAGAGTAGGTTGTGCTAGAGTAGGCTAGATTGTTGGGGTAGAGTAGGCTAGCCTAAGCTAGACTGTTGGGGTAGGCTAGGCTAGGCTATGGTAGAGTAGGCTAAGATAGAGCAGACAAGGCTAAGCTATAGTAGGCTAAGTTAGGCTAGCCTAGGGTGGATTAGGGTAGGCTAGGCTAGGTTAGAGTAAGCTAGGCTAGAGTAGTCTAGGATAGGCTAGTGTAGGCTAGAGTAGGCTAGGGTAGACTAGACTAGAGTAGGGTAGGTTGGGATAGTTTAGGAGCTTATTCTGCACTTAGATTTCATTTATCAAAACCACCACCTCCATCAGCACTTAGATTTGATTTGTCAAAACCACCACATCCATCATACATCAGACTTGCAGTCTTTGCTTCATACATTGGAAAATCACATTCACACTATCAATCATAGAGGCTGTAGACTCATCACAAACAACACCGCTCCCGTAAAATTTTAGAGAGCGAACTAATCCATATGAAGTCCAGTAAATAGTAATTACCTTCATTTATGTTTCAGATACCGGTGATAATTAACTTGTTCAGATACCAATAGTAATTACCTTCATTTATGTTTCAGATACCAATGATAATTATTGAAACATTAACTTGTTCAGATACCTTCATTTTTGTTTCAGATACAGGTGATAATTACTGAAACATTAACTTGTTCAGATACCTTCATTTATGTTTCAGATACCAGTGATAATTATTGAAACCACTCTTTATATCCCACCTATTCATGCTCATGTCATGTGTTTATGTGATAGAGGAGGAAACAATTGGATTTGGATCATCCTCTATTGGGGAAAACATCTTCAAAGGAAGGGTGGTTGAGTTTCTCAAGGGTTACGGCTCTCTCTCAATGATGGCTTATTTATATTCCAAGTATATTTTACTATTATTTCCTTTGATAATTTCTTCAACCATCCCATTCATTTCAGCGTTCTTTCTGTCCTCAAAGACAAACCCATTCATTTTACTCATAATTAGTTCTAGGAAATTTTATTTTTTTATTCAAGAAAAATAATTTTTTATTCAGAAAATTTAAAATTTAATTTTTTTTATCAATGTAGTTTAATTCCTCTATCAATGATTTTGAGTTTATAGGAAGTTAGTTTTTCATTTATTTTATGTTCTATAAATATATAATTTTTTATTAATATCTTATCATTTATATATTAAATTATGATTTTATCAATATTTTGCAGCTTATATAGTTCAGATACGAGTTCGTTGTAACTTCATAACCTAATTTCTCTATTAATGTATGTTTTTAGATTGTATTAATGTAGTTTACTATATAAAAAAAATCAAATTAGTGTAGTTTAGTTTAACTCTAGATGAACTTTTTTAAATTAAGTTTTTTTATTAGTATAGTTTAGTTTAATTTAATTTTTTTAATAATCTTGAATTTAAAATAATCAATATTTTATTTATTTGTTAACTATATTTTATAGGCTAGAGTAGGCTAGGCTAGGCTAGGCTATGTTATAGCAGGCTAGAGTAGGCTATTCTATGCTAGGGAATCCTAGAGTAGGCTAAGCTAGCCTAGAGTAGGTTAGGGTAACGTAGACTAGGCTAGAATAAGTTATGATAGAGCAACCTAGAGTAGGCTAGAGTAGCATAAACTAGACTAGAATAGGCTACAATAGGCTAGGCTAGGCTAGAGTAGTCTAGAGTAGGCTAGAGTAGGTTAGACTAGGCTAGAGCACGATAGCTTAGTGCAGTCTAGAGTAGGTTAGGCTAGGCTAGAGTAGGCTAGTCTAGGATAGGCTAGGATAGAGTAGGTTAGGCCAGGCTAGATTAGGTCAAGCTAGAGTAAGCTAGGTTAGGCTAAGAAAGGTTAGAGTAGCCTAGGCTAAGCTAAGCTATGCTATGATAGAATAGACTATGCTAGTGTAGGTCAAGCTAGAGTAAGCTAGGTTAGAGTAGGCTAGGCTAGAGTACATTGGGATAGAGTAGGCTAAAGTAGGCTAGAGTAGGCTAGGATAGGCTAGGCTAGAGTAGGCTAAAGTAGGGTAGGGTAGGGTAGGTTAGGCTAGGCTAGGCTAGACTAGGTTGTTCTATAGTAATCTAGGCTAGGCTAGGCTGTTGGAGTATGCTAGGCTAGGCTAGGCCAGGTTAGGTTACGCTACAATAGAGTAGGATTATTTAGAGTAGACAAGGCTAGGCTAGAGTAAGCTAAGCTAGAGAAGGCTAGGTTGGGCTGGACTAGAGTAGGCTAAGTTAGGTTATGCTAGGGTAGGGTAAGCAAGGTTAGGCTAGAGTAGGCTTGGCTAGATTAGGCTAGGCTAGTGTAGGTTGGTGCAGGCAAGGCTAGGCTAGGCTAGGCTAGGTGAGGCTATAGTAGGCTAGGCTAAAGTGGGTTAGGGTATGCTAGAGTAGGCTAAGCTAGAGTAAGCCAGAATAGAGTAGGCTAGAGTATGATAGAGTGCACTAGGCTAGATTAAGATAGAGTAGGCTAGACTATACTAGGCTAGAGTATGCTAGGGTAGAGTAGACTGGAGTGGGATAGAGTAAGCTAGACTAAAGTAGGCTAGAGTAGGCTAGGATAGGCTAGGCTTAGGTAGGCTTGGGTAAGCTTGGCTATCTAGGCTAGGTTATGCTTGAGTAGGCTTGGGTAAGCTTGGTTATCTAGGCTAGGTTATGCTTGAGTAGGCTAGGCTAGGCTTTGCTTGGAAAGGCTATGCTAGGTTAGGCTGTACAGTAAAATGGGCTAGGCTAGGCTAAGCTAGTCTAGAGTAGGCTAGGCTAGGCGAGGCGAGGCTAGAGTAGGCTAAACTAACACAGGGTAAGCTAGAGTGTACGCTAGGCTAGTCTAGGCTAGAGTAGACTAAACTAAAGTAGGCTAGAGTAGGCTAATCTAGAGTAGACAAGGCTAGGCTAGAGTAAGCTAAGCTAGAGCAGGCTAGTACGAGCTAGTTTAGGTTAAGTTGGGCTAGAGTAGAGTAGGCTAAGTTGGGCTAGACTAGAGTAGGCTAAGTTAGGTTAGGCTAGGGTAGGCAAAGCTAGGCTAGAGTAGGCTTGGCTAGGTTAGGATATAGTAGGTTGGTGTAGGGTAGGCTAGGCTAGGCTAGAGTAGGTTGGTGTAGGGTAGGCTAGGTGAGGCTAGAGTAGGCTGGAGTATGCTAGAGTACATTAAGCTAGATTAAGATAGAGTAGGGTAGAATATACTAGGCTAGAGTAGAGTAGACTGGAGTGTGATAGAGTAAGTTAGGCTAAACTAGGCTAGAGTAGGGTAGGCTAGGCTAGGATAAAGTAGGGTAGAGTAAGGTTGGGTAGGGTAGGGTATAGTAGGCTAAGCTAAAGTAGGCTAGGCTAGGCTAAGTTAGGTTAGGCTAGGCTAATCTAGGTTAGGGTATGATATAGTAGAATAGGCTACGCTAGGCTAGCTAGGCTAGGCTAGAGTAGGCTAAACTAGCACATGGTAAGCTATAGTGTATGCTAGGCTAGTCTAGGATACAGTAGACTAAGCTAGGTTAGAGTAGGCTGGAGTAGAGTATGCTAGAGTGTGTTGGGATAGAGTAGGCTATACTAGACTAGGCTAGGCTAGAGTAGGCTATATTAGACTAGGCTAGGCTAGAGTAGTCTAAGCTAGAGTAGGCTAGGCTAGAGTAGACTATAGGCTAGGCTAGGATAGAAGGGTTAGTGTAGGCTAGGTTAGGCAAGGCTACAGTAGGTAAGGCTAGGCTAGGCTAAACTAGAGTAGGATAGGGTAGGCTAATCTAGAGTAGGCTAAGAAAAAGTATGTTAGGCTAGGTTAGAGTAAGCTAGGAAAGAATAAGCTAGGATAGAGTAGGTTAGAGTAGGCTAGGCTAGGCTAAAGTATGCTAGAGTACACTAGGCCAGAATAGGGTAGAGTATGTTAAGCTAGAGTAGACTAGGCTAGACCATGCTAGAATATGTTAGTCTAGGCTAGATTATACAAGGCTAGAATAGACTAGATTAGGCTAGAGTAGGCTAGGATATAGTAAGATTGAGTAGACTAGACTAGACTAAACTATAGTAGGCTAGGGTAGAATAGACTGGAGTGGGAAAGAGTAAAATAGAATAGAGTAGCCTGGAGTAGGCTAGGCTAGATTAGGATAAACTAGAGTAGGATAGGCTTGGGTAATCTATGTTGGCTTGGCTAGGTTATGTTAAGCTAGGATAGGCTAGAATAGGCTTGCTAGGCTAGGCTAGACTAGAGTAGGCTAGGCTAAGCTAAGTTGGGCTAGGATAGAGTAGGCTAGACTAGGCTAAGCTAGGTTGGGCTAGGCTAGGCTAAGCTAGGTTGGGCTAGGCTAGAGTAGGCTAGGCTAGGCTAAGGTAGAGTAACCTAGGCTAAGCTAGGCAAGTGTAGTCTAAGTTAGGCTGGGTTAGGTTAGTGTAGGGTAAGGTAGAGTAGGATAGGTTGGGCTAGGATAGCGTAAGGCTAGGATAAAGTAGGCTAGGTCAGACTAGACTAGGCTACACTAGAGTATGATTTGATAGAGTAGGTTAGACTAGATTAGGCTAGGCTAGAGTACACTAAGTTGGGGTAATCTAGAATAGGCTAGGCAAGATTAAGTTATCCTTGGCTAAGCTAGGATAGAGTAGGCTAGTATAGTTTAGGCTAGATTAAGCTAAGATATGTTGTAGTAGGCTAGACTAGGCTAAGCTAGTCTAAGCTATGCCATGTTAGGGTAGGCGAGGCTAGGATAGTTTAGGCTAGGCTAGAGTTAGCTAGGATAGGCTAGGCTAAGGTAGGATAGAGTAGGCTAGCCTAGCCTAGGATATACTAGGCTAGGCTAAAGTAGGCTAAGCTAGATTTGGCTAAAGTAGTCTAGGTTAGGCTAAGTTAGTCTATAGTAGAGTAGGCTGGGATAGGATAAAGTAGGCTAAGCTAGAGTAAGCTAGCATATACTAGGATAGGCTAAAGTAAGCTAGGTTAGAGTAGGTTAGGCTAGAGTATGCAAGGATAGAGTAAGCTACGTTAGAGTAGGCTAGGAAAGAATAGACTAGAGTGGGCTAGGCTAGAGCATGCTAGATTATGTTGGGCTAGATTTAACTAGAGTAGGTTAGAGTATGCTAGATTAGGTTAGGCTAAAGTAGGCTACATTAGGCTAGAGTTGGGTAAGGTAGTGTAGGGTAGGTTGGGATAGAGTAGGCTAGCCTAGAATAGACTAGGATAGGATATGATATAATAGGCTAAGCTAGGCTAGGTGTTATAGCCTTATTTTCCACCCTAGGGTCTTATGAAAGACATATTGATGATATTATGCTAAGACACACTCTTCTGCCCTAGTTTTAGTGATTTTTGAGGATGGTTACTACTGATTCCACTAATAGGGTGCAACAGGTCATTGATGAATTACTTCACAGCCCGCAACTGGTTGCTAGCTACATTATTGTTGGCCTACGACTGCCTCTATATCCTTCTAGAGTTGGTGATTTCCAAGGATATCAAGACTAGGTGAGTTGGTTATCTCGTGATAGGAGCTTGGGAACTCTTAATCCAGTCGAGTTCACTAAATTATAGAGATCTATAAGCCTATCCTATCCTCCTCCGCCAATTGATAAAAGGAAGGTATTCCATGGGAAAGAGAAGGAAGAATCATTTTACAGGTATATGTTGTTGAACATTCAAAGGAGCTTCTCCACAGATTTCAGCCTTCAGATCAGGTTTTCCTTCCTTGAGTGAGGGTTGAGGAGGAGAAAGAGAAAGGGCCAAAGGAGCATCCCTTGCATGACTCAGGGTATGCTTATGCGATTGATGTTTTTCTCTTTTCATTAATATAGATCTATGTGTTTTCCCCTCTCTATGTTGTTGTATTTAGTTGCAAATGATATATCTGACCACTCCTTTAGATCATATTAGATCTAGAATAGAATTGTTCTTTCTTGACACTTGGATAATTTGTTCATTAGTCTTTGTTTTCCACTTGTGTGCAAGAATCATATCATAGGAGTTGAATCTGGATCTCAGGAGCTACATCAGCCATGACATACGAGGACAATCAACGTTAAAGAGGTATGTCATTATCTCTCTCCTAGTCTGAAAGGAATCAATTTGTTTAGATCTAGGGAAATCCTATAGCTATCTACACTCGCTTTCTATATTGGACAAAGGGTGGGTCCAAGGGAGGTCCAACTTATCCATAGGCTAGATTTATTCATAATACAATTAATGACTCCATTAGGGAAGGATCTTTGATTCTTCTCTTGTTAAAATTTCCCCTTGATTTTGAACCTGTTAGCACAAAATTGGTTAAGGTGCCAAGTGTCAAGAACAAGCATTGACAAAACTCTCACAAGGTTCCAAGCATCAAAAGAACCCATGGATTTATGCTACTGAATTGTACACAGACACATAGGTGGGCGCTACCTAAATTCGCTACCTAAATTCTGGATGAAAACGAATTGTGCAGAGTTATTTTACCAGTTTTGAGTCACTAACTTGAAACTTGGATTATGGACAATTGAGAAGGTATTTTTGAAAACTGGATGAGGTTTTTATTCATAACATTCCAAATAACAAAAACCACTCTCATTTTTTCAAAATTTGTTATGGTTTGAGATATATTAGACATAGAAATGGAGCTACCAACTGTTTTACAACGTCGGTACCTAATTTCCTGTAGCGGTCACGATTTTGATATTCGCCTTGTTGGGAGGTTTCCACCTGTCAAGGAGGATTCGAATGTATTATAAAGGATCAGTTAAATGTCAAGGGACACCTACACCTAATATTTATCTCCATCAAAGGCCTCATGCAATGAGGTGGATATATTTTATTAATGACTTCCAACAAATTCCTGAAAATTAGCAGTTTGTTGGATTTGTGTCTCTTTGATTGTTGCCACCTATCTCCAAGTCTTGGAATCCAATGGAGGAGATGGGATTCGACCTCCTTAGTTCATTTGGATGCTATTGTCTATTTAAATAAGGAGATATCTCTTGGAAAAGGATGGAGGAGAGACCCAAGAGGTCTGGGTAAAGTTTCAAGATTCGTGAGGGAGCTAGAAAGGCATGAAAATTCTCTGATTTTAAGTTGCAGAACCGTGCTACTTTTTTATGTAAAAGACCTCAGCTAACAATGAAGTTATGTATCAGTTTGTTTTATCTTTTCTGTGTAAATCATTTTCCGATCTTTCATATTCTTGGATATGTGTTGTTGCTACAGGTTATATGTCTGCAATTTCTGTGTTGAGAGGGTTATTGTATAGGATATGCTCTAGCCCTTGCCACATGCTTATCTGAGTTTTAATTCATCTTTAGAAAGGTTTTATGAAAACTGAGTTTTTTCCTCTTGTTGTCATATGTATTGAAGATCAGGATGCTCTTTGATCATTTTCAGTTTTGTTTTTCTTATTTCTTCATTCCATCTTTTTATAAGCATTATAACTGATCCCAGCTTTGTTGACCAAATTTGTTGCACATAGAATGTTAGTTCAGGATTACAGTTTCTTTTCATGGACTCCATGCCAAATGGTTTCATTGTTTTCTTGATTAATTTAACCACTCTCATAATTTCCTAAGACCCAAGTTATCCAATCAAACATTTTTATTCATGATGTGCTAGGCTTGCACTTGAGCAGTCCAAGAGAAACTTCTAGCGCTAACATTTTTGACGTCGTTGTCGGGGAAAAAATTGAGCAGATTGAAAATCTCCCTGGGAAGAATGACATTGCAAATCTCCATCTTTAGATGGTGACTGAAGTTGGACAACTTCAAGACTGCACATTCACCATGGCGACTCCATTTTTCATAATCTGTTGGTGACTCCACTAGAATGAGACCAATTAAATAGCTATGAAGGCTATCCTCACCAGGAGGTTTGCCCCACTCAATTTCTCATCCATAGATGATTATCCACATCCTGTGCCTCTTATTGATGAATGGAAAGATCTGCTGCCTAGATTTTATGAAAGTGAGGATGACAGCCCTGTTGAGCATGTTCATGAATTTCATGCTTTGATGTAGCAGCTTGACATCCATCATGAAGATATATTGATGAAAATGTTCATGTATTCATTGGATGGGGATGCACGTAAATGGTGTTTCTCGTTACCCCCTTCCATCATTTCATCCTTGAAGGATTTCCATAGAGTATTCAATGAACACTGCAAAATATTTTATCCCTCTAAGAGTATTTGTCATAACTGTTGTGAGGGATATGTAGAATGTGCTCAATATTTGTTAGATTGCTCTGTTGAATATAAAGATGAAAACTATTTTGTTCATTGTCCAAATGAAAGTATAAATAATACTCCTGTATTCAGAGAGAACAAAATTCATAACTTTGTTTTAGATGAAAATCATGTGTATGAACAACTGGAAGCAGCAGTTATTATTGTTCTTGAAATGGATATTTTTAACAATTATATTCTTGATGAAGTTATTGCTTTAGAGGTTGATCATAGGTATGAAGGGAAACCCATTTTTGATGAATATTCTAGTGATGATTAGAAGCAAGCTTATCCTATATTTGATCACTATGAATACAGGAAGTATGATGCAGAGGTTGGCCTTGTCACATAAGACATAACCCAAAGATTTGACCAGGAGAAGCCCTTAGTTGAGGCACATGAAGAGATCGTGTATACACAGCCAGAAGTAAATCAAAAATCAGCAATGGATCAGTAGCCACCTATGTCAATCCTTCTTCCACTTGTACCCATAGTTTACAGTAAGCAACTTGAAGTGGAAAAATAAATACGATATCAGTCCCATGTGTTTTGTCACCATTTTCATGACCCTGTAGGGGTGTATATGGAGTTGTATTTCTCAAATGTTTTGGAAACTGTAAACTTTATTGTGTCAGCAGCAGTTAGAGGAGATATAGGAAATGTTTTCAAACCATTGGCATATTCCTCTTGTCTGTTGTCAATCATTGGCATTATAAAGACTCATGTCAACAAGTTGCTTGAATGTCTGTGGTGGAAGTTTTCCTTCACCTAGCCCATTATAAAAGTCAGTTAGCTTAGGTTTTGTACATAAATAAGCTCCATCAAGAGCAGGTGTGTTTGCTTTCTGTTTGATAGTAGAGTAATATAAGTTGTCAGTATGTTTTCTTCAGCACGATCCATCAGAGCATGACTCCACAAGCCCAAAGGATAAGGCACTGAAACTACAAGAGTTCTTAGAGCCTCACAGGGAGGACTCTATCCCCCATGGAGCCTATGTTAGCACAAGATTCGTTAAGGTGCCAAGTGTCAAGAACAAGCATTGACAAAAATATCACAAGGTTCCAAGCATCAAAATCACCCACGAATTTATGCTACCGAATTGCACGCAGACACACAGGTGGACGCTACCTAAATTCGCTACCTAAATTCTGGCAGAAAATGAATTGTGCAGAGTTATTTTACCATTTTTGAGTCACTAACTTGAAACTTGGATTATGAACAATTGAGAAGGTATTTTTTGAAAAATGGAGGAGGTTGTTGTTCATAACATTCCAAATAACAAAAATCTCTCTCAGTTTTTCAAAATGTGTTATGGTTTAATATATATTAGACATAGAAGTGGTGTTACCAACTATTTTACAACGGCACTACCTAATTTCATGTAGCGGTCACGGTTTTGATATTCGCCTTGTTGGGAGGTTGCCACCTGTCAAGGAGGATTCGAATGGATTATCAAGGATCAATTATATGTCAAGGGACACCTGCACCTAAGATTTATCTCCATCAAAGGCCTCATGCAATGAGATGGAGACATTTTATTAATGACTTCCAACAAATTCCTGAAAATTAGTAGTTTGTTGGATTTTTATCTCTTTGATTGTTGACACCTATCTCCAAGGCTTGGAATCCAATGGAGGAGATGGGATTCGACCTCCTTAGTTCATTTGGATGCTATTGTCTATTTAAAGAAGGCGAGATCTCTTGGAAAAGGAGGGAGGAGAGACCCAAGAGGTATGGGTAAAATTTCAAGATCCGTGAGGGATCTAGAAAGGCATGAAAATTCTCTAATTTTAAGTTATAGACCTGTGCTGCTTTTTTATGTAAAAGACCTTAGCTGATAATGAATTTATGTATCAGTTTGTTTTCTCTTTTTTGTGTAAATCATTTTCCCATCTTTCATCTTCTTGGATATGTGTTGCTGCTACAGGTTATATGTCTGCAATTTCTGTGCTGAGAGGGTTATTGTATAGGATATGCTCTAGCCCTTGCCACAGGCTTATCTGAGTTTTAATTCATCTTTAGAAAGGTTTTCTGAAAACTGAGTTTTTTCCTCTTGTTGTCATATGTATTGAAGATCAGGATGCTCTTTGATCATTTTCAATTTTGTTTTTCTTATTTCTCCATTCCATCTTTTTATAAGCATTATAATGGATCCCAGCTTTGTTGACATGATTTGTTGCACATAGAATGCTAGTCCAAGATTACAGTTTCTTTTCATGGATTCCATTCCCAATGGTTTCATTGCTTTCTTGATTAATTTAACCACTCTCATAATTTCCTAAAACCCAAGTTATCCAATCAAATATTTTTATTCATTATGTGCTAGGCTTGCACTTGAGCAGTCCAAGAGCAACTTCTAGCGCTAATAGAACCCTCTGAAACTTTTCTACACTTTATTATCTTCCTTGTCACTCCCTCGGAGACTAGATCTGTCAGATATGTTATACCTAGGCCATATCATGGCCTTTTCCCCCAATTTTGTAGGCGATCACAACTGACTGGTTCACACTAGAGCGACCAATGGTGGGTTGCATAAATGTTAGGCCATGACTTCCTACATATAGTTTCTAGTTTCATACCTATTGGGTCACGACCACCCCCGTAGGTGATTGATTTTCTTTTTTTGTTTGTTTTCCTTCATTAGATATGAACTTTGCCTAGACTTAGAAGCCTGTTAGAGGTATGATAGCATATATCTTATCCCTATGCAAGCCTCTTCTTTGTTGTTTTGAGTGTGAAGTGATTTTGAGTGTTCTTGAGTGTGTTTGTTGGGTTGTTTGTTTTAGTGAGCTAGCTACCTAGTGAGTGCTAATCTAGGTAATGTCCCCAACAAATATTTTCAGATCTGGTAGTGTGTCTATGTCCCTTTTGCATCCATATTTTGTTTTTTTAAAGGTGTTTCATTGCTATATCTTTCCTTCAAGTTTTGGGTTTTTTATCATGTGTAGACATCAGAGTGTGTCATGGGGAATCACTATTAATATCACAGGACCCATTATTTTTGTATGTTGTTTTGATCTTTATTTCAGTCTCTTATATTAAAGAATTTTTCATAAAAAGAAAAACAAAAAATGATAGGGTATAGATTTTGGGTGATTTGCAAGAAATTACATTGGTGTTTTGCATTGAAGGATCTTGTTCATTGTTTTGTCTTGTCTTGTATGGTTGTTGCATGACTATGAGGTTATCTTGTTGATTTTTGAAAACTGAAAAGGAAAATTTTCTATTCCCTTCCTTAGCTAGAGTTCATTGAAAGAAAAAGTTGCATAATTTGCGAACATATTTTCTCTTCTTTGAAAATTGGTGAAGAGTCCAAAACATCATTGAGGTTTCATTTGTTTCCTTTCCTAATCAACAACCATAAGAAAAATAATGTGTAACCTAAAATCAATTAGACACAGGTATGAGAGAGTAATGTTCCCAAGTGTTATTCTCAATGACACTATAGAAGTCAGGTGGTTGAGTGGCTAATCTAAAGCTAGTTTTATGACACCTAGAGGAATTTTTATATACCTGAGGGTAAGTGGAAGTGAATTATGTATATAGGTTTTTTCTAATGTGTTACTATGCAAAGGGGTACCAACAGGGGCTACAAGCATTTCCAGCTAGGTGAAACCTCTTGTATTTCCTGTGTATACTTCCCCAACTGCGAATTTGCCCACTTAATGATAGATCTCTATGTTATTTATAGATGCTAGAACACATATCTATCCTAAAAAACTTACTCTAAAAATTGTGCCAAGAAAGAGATCTGATACCACTTGTGATGTACCAAATACAAATATTCAAAGAATAAATCATAGATATCAGTCAGATATATTGCATAAAGAAATATAATTGCATACACAATGGAAAATATGAACCAAAATATTATACCTTTATTGATATGGGAGCAATGTTCACTTGCCTCTTAGAGGGGGAAACCTCTAATAAATTAGATCTCAAATGACAAATTTTTTCCAAGACACCTTTTACAGTGCTTCTACATCTTTATAGAGTACTTTCTATCCCTGAAGAACATTCTAGAGAAGGATATTTCTCATAGGCGGAACCTTGTAGTAAGCCTTATTACAATAATTGTGTTCAAACTACTACATAGGCCTTATTTACTAATGATGGTCTCCATACATAGAAATACATAGTATTCTATCTACTTAGGGGTTAGGGAGGATAGTACCTAAACAAAAAAGGAAAATAAATGGGTAGGAAGAAACAGTGTTGAGGAAATAGTAACCCAAAGCTAAAGCTCCCTCTAAAAGGCTTCTGTATTAAATCCTAGCTCATGAAGGCTTTTTGAACAAATTATATGACCTATACAACATCTTACATGACTTTAAGGGTCATCACATGAATTTTTCCCATTCCCCTTTCATAAGTTATTCATCACATTTCCTACCTTTTAATTACTAACTTAGGGAATACTCCTTGTCTTAGGATTTGTCACGTGTATAAAGGATAAGGTTGTTCTCCCATGGTAACACTTAGGAAAAATTTAAAAATTAACTTATGATATGTTGTGCTAGAGGAAATCACTATGTTTTCAACACCCAATGACTTGCAAAGAAGTTGGACCTGCCATTATAAGTGGGCACCTTGCATTGAGATATGTGTATCATGCCTCAATATTTGTGACACGACATTGGGATTTGTGTACTTGTATTTGGCCATATATGTACATGTCACCACTTTTGGATCCATGATAGTGCATTGGGATATGACGAGGATGCAAAATTATCATAGTTTCCACATTGATTATTCTAAGAGAGCTCCCTTTCCTAGTTGGACTATTACTCCCATGTAAGGCTCTTATTTTGTTTCATTTACCCACATCTGGGGGGTTGTTGAGGGTGGTTACATTGGATCACAGGTGGTTACAATAGTTACAGGAAGTCAGGGTGTTGGTTATCACTCATTTGATTATTTTATTAAGGAGAATCTATCTTTAGGGTATGCCACACATGCCACTCTTCATTCAATCCTCACCTTGGACGTCCCACATGTATAGCATGGCATCATCACTATTTGGATACATTCTCACTTGGATATGTCTTCTCCCTCATTTCTTTGGGTTTTTTGGAGAAGTTCCCTTGTTCATTGGCATTTGGTTGACCATGCCTCACTTTGAGGAGGTCGTTGGTACATTTTATGGAGGGCGTAATCTCCCTTGGACCACATGTGTGGTATCTAGTTGTGTTTTTCACCATTTTGAGGAGGTCACTCATGTTATTGAGGATTATTTGGGTGGTTTTTTAGCCACACATGGTATTTTCCCATGGATTTACTTGACCTCATGGTTAATGCTAGCAAATTTTATTTACTCGTTGTATTGAAAGACTCTATATCTATATAAGGAGGGAACCTCCTTACTTTTCATTTGTTGGAGAGTATTGAAAGAGACTTTCTTATTTTTTCTTATATATTATGTATCTATCTTCCTTAGGTATGTTTCAAGGGTATATTTCAAGGCTTTTCATTATCTTTAGTTATGTTGGAGGAAGGAGTTGCTGCAAGGTCAAAGAAGGGCACCATGCTACATTGAGAAGGAGATTGAAGTACAGGTTTCTTTCCCAACTCCTTGTGATAATATATATCATGTTTCATTGCACTGAGTGAGGAAATCCCAGGGTTCTTCCCTCTTGCATTTGGCCAAACTTAAATTTCACCTTGTATTACTTGGGAGAGGATTCTTAAGGGACCATCACCTACATCCATGCTTGAAGTTTTACAACTTGTATAGTCCACACTTGAAAGGTAATCCTCCTTGGTGCCTTCAAAATTGACATATTAAGACAATAAATTCACATCTAAGGTAGATCTAGTGACTCCATAGCCCATTTATAGGCATTGTTATACTTGCATTATTTCTTCAACCAAAACCCAAAAACAAATTATTTCATTTTGTCATTTTTTTTGTTTATATTGGAAATCTAAAGGTTTCATGATTTTTATCCTAAATTAGATTGCAAGATCCAAGTCTTGGGACTAAATTTGCTATATATAATTATATTTGGACTTCACTTGTGCAAATCATTTGTTAATATATCTATTGGAGATTAGATAAGTAAGCTAGTATTCCACTAGCTAAAACTTGGCTTAGATCGTGTTTAAGGATTGCTATATTTTGAATGGATCTAACCTATCAACATGAATGAACTTTGATGTGCCTGATCTAATATATTTTATTTGAGTTTATATCAATGATGGAAAACACATGGCATGAGGGTTATTTGAGCTTGCTTTCATTTATTTATTGATAAGTATTTCAAAGATTTGGCACAAGCCTCTACATCAACAAGGATTTCAAAGATTTGGCACAAGCCTCTACATCTAGGAAATATTTAGCATTCTTTGTATATATAACACCTCAACTTAATGAATCTATGTCTTATCTATTGGGATACTTTGATGTCTAAGAGAACAATCTAAGAATATTGTTAGCCTTATGGTTTTTTGAATTGAGGGTTTTACTTTACTAGATTTCATATTCAATGTTTGGGTATAAATATTCACATTTTGATCAATGTTTGGATGTTTTTATGGTCTTGAATTCTCATTCTAGAAAATAGATGTCTTCATTTTTAGAACGACTTAGTCTTTAAACAAAATGACATAAGTAATCTCAACCTTTTTCATTGTTTTAAATCTGTTGTTGAGGAATTTTTATACTTGGAAAAATTCACTTTGATGCAAAAGTTGGACGTGTATGGCATTGATATTAATTTGATGATGAATATGTGTATGTAAAACATTTCTAAATCAACCATAATAACATATTAGGCACTCCTTTAATCTTTATGTCTCACTTAATTCATTTATGTGCACACGTTTCAACACTTAACCTCTATGAACAATCCACTTTATCATTCTAAAACTTTTTCAAGTTTTAGAATGATTAAATTTTTCAAGTTTGGATCTTTTCCATCTATTTATGTGCTATGGATAGCTATTTCTTTGATTTTGAATACAATCATATGTTTATGACTGGTGGATAATTGCTAATATAATGTTTAACAGTGGTACCTGGCACTTGATTCTGCATATCAACATTCTTTAAATTTCATTGCATCTTATGAGCCCTTTTCAAGGAGCCTAATGGTTTGATGACATTTCAACATATTCTTTAATGAAATCTGATCTATCTTGATGTCCTAAATTCTAATATATATAACAAAAGTGGGTTCATAAACTTTCCACATAATAATTGGTGTCTAACTTTTTGGAATGACATACTTCAAATCTCTCTAAGTGAATGATTGTTAAATCAAATTGCATCTCGAAGTTTCCAGCACTCTTTTCAATTAATGGTTACATATATCATTATCTAAGATTTGCAATATAATTTTGATGAGTGACACTCTCTCTTGACTTTGGAATTATTGGTTACATGAGTGATTTGAATGAGAAGAAATAATAACTTACCCATATATCATTGTTATTTTCTAGCATAAAGTAGGCACACTTGTCTACTTAACATATCATTTAAGGCCTGTTACATTTAGTGATTTGATAAACAACTTGCATGTTTCAACTGGTCTTAAACCTTGAGAGTGAATTAGGCAAAAATCGCTACCTTCTTTTTCAATCATAAGTTATGAAGGCTCAACTTCCTACACAACGACCTAGCTTGGATTGACTTGTAGGGTTTCCCCCCTTGACTAGGATATCCCTTCCTTTAGCCTAAATGGTGGGGCAATACCATCGAGGTGACAGTGGGTGGCTTGCCCAAGAGTCGACTCTAGGCTCTCACGTTGGGGTTAGGACTTTTCCCTCTAGGTGAGAGTTTGAGTGGCAATAGGTACCTCACTAGATACTCCATATTAGCCTCCATAGGTACATTAATATAATGTGCATGAATTATGAGCTGGCATGTATTGCACTTTTGTTCTCTTCTTTCTACTTACCATTGGACTGTGTACAAATTTAAAGGGATACAACCATATATATATATATATATATATATATATATATTGAATTTTTTATGTTAACCCAACACATTAGCAAGATGCCATTGACTATTAACCAATGTACAATCGACAATGAAGAGGAATTTTTTATGTTTGAAAATGATATATCGATATATGACCAAACCATGAAGTGCCTTGTCCAACAAAAAACCAATGTTTCACCAAGTGTGTACCAACGGTGGGCTAAATTTTGACCTACTCATCTAATTTTCTATCGACGGATCATCAACATTGTACCAATACTTTTACAAAATTTCCTACTAGCTTGAATGGCATTCGATCAATGTGTTTTGTATGTCATTTGCATTTGACTAATACTCTATCGACATCTAACCAAACATTGAAGAAATGTTTCCTACAAACAATTGATGTTACATCAACTATGTATGGATACCGAGCTACGTTTTGATCTTGTTCAACTAGCACTTAATTAACATAGAACCAATGTCGTACCAATATTTTTACAAAATTTTCAACTAGGTTGATCGACGTCCAATCAATATGTTTTATATGTCATGTGTGTTGATGAAGCATCAAAATTCTAACAATGACAAAGAAAAATTGTGGACACAAAAAACTACCATGTGGCACGCTATTGTGATTTAAATTGTGACAATAAGTCGAGAATGTTAAACTATTGTTGAACTTGCAATGGATTTGGTATGATGTTGAAATATTATTTCTTCCAATGTTTTTTCCACAAATCTTATGTGAATCCCACATCAGGAAATGTACCCAAAACTAGTGGTGGGGACAAAATCAAGTGAATCAACAAAACATTGAAAATAACCCAAGTACAATACCCGTTGGAAGTGATGAAGAAATGAGTCATGCAAGCAACTCAAACAATGACAATGGATCGAGAAATGACATTAGTCTTATATGTGAATGACGATTAATATAATTTAATGTTACAAGTTTCATATTTTGGAGTGTTTTTCTGTAAACATTGGAGATTTAGTTTAATGTGGACATATTGTTCTAATTGGTATGATGACAGGTTACCAATAATTGTAACAATTATGTATTGACATTTTGATTATTGTGGACCTTTATGTTGTCCCATTTGGTAAGATGAAGGGTCCCTTATTTGTATATAATAAACTAGGTTTCTTATTCTGTTGCAATCTCTAGTGTGATACAATGTTACAATGTCCTTTAAATATATGGTCAATTTGCATTATTACAATGAACAAATGTATAATTGGTTGTTTTATTTGTTTAAAAAACACAATACATTAATGCAATGATTATATTCAAACACGTTAATTAAAATATAAAAACAATATTATTATTAAAAATTTGATTTTTTTTTATGATTAATTGAGATTTTGTAAAAAAAGACAAGAAGCTACATTTGCATACCCACAACACAAACAAAAATAACATTAAAATATATCGATGCATTGTACTCATTTGACCCTAATGGTGCACTTCATACCTATTTACACACTAATGCATTTCAATGAGTGTTACACATGGATCCATTTCAATGATTGTTATGGACTTATGTGATATACATGTAAAAGCACATTGATGATAATAAATATAATAAGAGTAATAGTACTCATAACCAAAATAGAAACATTATTCCCGCCTATGATATTGTTATTGTTTTCATTATTGTTATAATTACCATTAACAAGACTTCATAGTGTGCAAGGATATATATGCATTAGTGCTAACACATATTATATGCATTGATGCTTTAAAAAATATGATATGCATTAGTCCTTTCAAAATATCTAATACATATGGGTTATTTGAAAGTATACAATATGCACTATTGCATATTAAATATGTGTGCACTAGTACACCTTACTCATTTAAGTGCATAAAGAAAAAACTTCTATTAGGACTTCAACCTCCCAATTTTTTTAGTTATAATGAACATCTACTAAAACCCCCATTGTCAATAGTGGAGGTGTTTTTTGATAATTTTATGCAATATTGTAACACCAAAACCTCCACTAAGTGGTGTTTTCCCTGTAGTTTTATCTTTCTAGGATATCCTTTTTAGCACTTGATGTGGTGCCAAAAGAATTTAGAGCTCAATAAGAAGCATTGGTCCAGGGTTATGTTCCTTCATTTTCATCGATGGTCTTTGTTATTTTGGAGCCCTTGGAAAATGGGAAGTGGGAGTATCTTGGTTTGATGGTGTAAACCAAGTGGATTTGTTGTATTTATCATGAATGTTCACCATATAGAAGCCAAGTTGTAGATTTATTGGTTGATTTATTGTAGAGAGACATACACTGTAACATCCCCAGCCAGCAACCAGCCTAGGCATTGCCACTACTCAGAACCTTTTATTATCTCTGATACCATTTGTAACATCCCTGGCCATCCATGTCGGGCCACGCTACGCCAGAGAACTCTTTTGTTCTCTCTGCGGAACATACTGTAACATACCCAATATCCAACTAAGTTATGCTGCATAAATTTTTCGAACTGCATGCAATTAAAATATATACACACAGAACTCTTGCGGAAACATATATATATATATATATATATATATATATATATATATATATATATATATATAATGTAAACAACCAAATACATCTATAAATGCACAGAATCACACTGAAATGACAGTAAACATATACATGCATCATATACAGGAAATACCCATAAATATAAACACAGTTATAAATCATACACGGGATAAATCCATAAAAATAACCACGGAAATAATAATGCAGCATGTAAATTTATCACAAAGTTGACGCTTATCTTGCTAAGAATATCACTAACTGTGTGCAGACCTTCCACAAACCTCCCAGCCTTAGACCACACTGCTCATCACTCTCAGTAGTGGGTCACCCCCGAGCTTGGACTAAACTCTACCCGGGTAAGGGGATTCCTAACCAGGCTAATGGCTCATGGACAACAGGAAAGACTCTATCACAGGTTCTCACTCAACTAACAGCCTACAATCCCTCATTCCCCACATGCCTGTCCCACCCCATGAAGTCTACCCCTTCTCTACTCAACAGTCCTTCGACTTCCCCACTTCCCTTCCATGGATTCAGCAATAGGCCAGAAAGGAAGTCTCAGAGCCCTTTAGTTGTAGTTTAGCACCTTCAGGAAATCAATTCCCAACAATTCTCTCACCCAGAGAGAAATTTCTCATGGGCCTGAGAACCCGCCTCTTCAATATTCCATGGGCCTAACAACCTGCTTCTTCAGTATCCCACGGGCCTGACAACTCGCTTCTTCAATCCAGCTCCCCAGCTAACCAGCTACCCAAACCTATATGGCCATGGATACAAGCTCAGTTACAGTGACAGAAAGTATGGAGGATAATTGACTGCATGAGTGAAAATGGTCATGGCATCATGGTTGAATGATGGAAGGAATGAATGTTCTGAATGATGGGAAAAGATGGGAAAATGAAGTAAGTCCCAACAATATGTATGCATGTCCCCAACTTGACACTTGTCATGTTGGGAGCTACTTTGGCCCACTTTTCCCCAACTTTAGAACTTAGGATAATATAATTATCCATACTTTATTATTTAAGAAATATTAATATAATATTCCTTTTTGGCTTAATCTCCCTAGCTTAGCCCTTTTCCTTAACATTTTAGGCCCCTCCCTTTCCCTAAACAGTGGATTTTAGTCCCCCGTACTCTTTTATCGTGGTCGTTCTGCGCGCAGCGATGTATTTTATATTAATGATGAGATGTATACAAATATAGGTGCACTGGCCTTTAGCATCTAGGCTCTTTGACATAATTTAAAACATAAGCATCCTAGTTTATAATAATTGGCTCACCAGCCTATAAAACACAACATATACACAAAGGCTCCCTGGCCTCAATATCGTGCGCACTTAAATTGTTGTGCACGGTATCCTGGAATGTGCCCATTCCATCATTTTACTGTGTAGTGCATGCACGCACTGTGCCATGGAAGTTGCATGCCAAAAAGATATAAAACAACTCACCAGCTTAAGTACATTATTACATTTACAGTTGGGGTTCGACCTAGGGATATTACATACATTGTTTAGTAGTGATTGCTTGCATGATGAGGTGTGAAGGCATGTACTTATGGGTATGAATCTTGCAAAGCATATATGATGTTTTATCATGATGGAGGAGTATTCACTCAACGTTTTGGAGGCATTAGAGTTATAGGTTTCATATTCAAAGGGAGTTCAATGGTGCTACACAAAACACTTTTCTCCTAAAGTGGGAGTGTTAGCTTTTGGGGTTACTCTATAAGTTGTATCACCCACTGCTAATCCATTAGATATGATTCACGTACATATGGATGGTTGATTTTGGGTGGATTCTTGACATTGGTTAGAGTGTTAGTACAATGACCTTACCTAAAAGGTTGTTAATCCGATCAGCATGATGACTAGCCCATAAGTTGAACACAATGAGGGAGTCAATTTCTCAATAAGTAGAGGTACATACCTAGGAGTATCTCTAGGAACTTCAAGGAAGGAACGTTTCCTTAGGAAATGTCTCTTAGAATTCTACTATGGGCTTTCATTCACAACTCTGGTGGAAATGTCTCTTAGAATTATTAAGAAAGTTATAGGTTTTCCAAGGCTGCTAAAGGAATAATTTGAGTATTTACCTCTCATACATAGTTTGGCTATACAATTCCTCAGGCATACCAATGGAAGTCAAGTGATGATCATGCCGAAGTCCTTTTATGCTTGAAGACAATTCAGAAGGTTCTCTTTTTCAATGATGTTATTGTTTCATACCTAGTTTTGATGGAATGGTCTTTTATATGTATTGGATTTTAGCCTTCAGATGGATTAGTATTGAGCTTTCATATTAGGCCATTTATTGTCATCTTTTTTTCCATTGGTGTCGTTATATACTAGATATAGTATAAGGGATTTATAGTTGAAGGAATGTTTTTCAGGAAACAATAAGCTACAAGATTGCCAATGTTGTTAAAGGAATATTCTGAACTCTGAACTCTCAAATATAGTTTGGATGGAAAATTCATTTGTCTTCAAAGAGGGTATGGGCCTGCTAGGCCTACTAATGTCAGTCAAATCATGCCAAATCCCTTTTAGGCCTAAAGACAATTCAAAGGGTTCTCTTTTTCAATGATATTGTTGTTTCATACCCATTTTTGTTGGAATAACTTTTATATATATTGGTTTTCAACCTTTGGAGGGATTAGTATTGAAATTGAATATTAGGCCATTGGATTTCTTTTCATTGGAGTTGTTATAGAGTAGATTGAGGATAAAGGATTTATGGTTGAAGGAATGTTTTTTAGAAAGCAATGTGAAGTTAGATAGGAAGGGATGCTTTCCATACCCAAGGGAGTGTAAGTTTTATTTTTTGAAAATGCTGAAAATGTATCTGCAAAATGTACATTTTTACATCTAATAAAAGGTTACAACTTTTCTCTAGGGAAAAAAGTGAAGAACGTGCACAAAATTTTAAGGAAAAAGGCGAACCTTGTCAATTGTTCCTACAAAATATTTAAAGGGTCAAAAAACCTGCGTATATTTCTAGAGATATATTTGAATAAAATATAATCCTAGGAATCTATGCCTCGAACTTACAATTTGTCGCTTCTCTGCGACTAAAAAGACCTCAAATTATGTTATTTTTTATAAACAAACTCCTTTGTAGTATTCAAGCAAGGTATGTTGCACAATTGTCATGACCTAACAAATGTTTCATAAGAAATAAGTAACTAGAGATATAGGAAACAATGTTGATAGCCTATGGACATCATCAACATAATAAATTAGCCTTTCATTCATTATAAAGTATACCACACAACATACCAAATTGATTAATGATAATGAACTATGAAAAATCCCATAGATTATGATTTACAATTTCGGACAGTTGCATAAATTGAGCCTTTAAAAGATTATCTTGAGACGTCTTGCATAATATGTTAATGCATATAAAATTTGTTTAAATTAAAGTCATCGAAAAATAATTTCATGACTAACCTTTCTATTCTTGGAAATCCGAAGTCATTTGATTGCCCCAAACTAGGTTAAAAAAAATGATGAACTAATTGACGACAATGTTCAATAAATAAAAAAATCCTTTAGTTAAGAAAATGAAAAAAATCACTATTGTCCCAAAGGTAAATTGAGTGAAATAAGTTTGGAAACAAGAAGATGAGAAATAAGTTGGATGGTACTATATGAAATATTTGTCATTTGAAAATTAAGGAATAAAAAATAGCAGGTGTATCCATATGGTGGATGGTGCATTTCTCAATAACTGATTGAAATGTATCTACAAAATAACACAAAAATAAACAACTATTTTATTTATTTTTTCTTTTGTGTTCATTCTTGTCCTTGTTCTTAACAACACAAAAAGAACATAATAAAAAGAGACAAAAATACGACTATCTATTAATAGATTTCTTCCTTTTATCTAGTTAATTCTCATTGATAAAGCAATGGATCGTTGGACTATGTATCTATGAAATCAATATGAAAATAGTTGTCCTTCCCTATCGCCTTGCTTTAATAGCTTAATAAGGCAGCAATCGATTGACAATCATTCTTCAATCCCATTCGAATCTTTGTAGGAAGGCAATTTCACCTCCAAATATAATATATATGTAATTTATTTTCCAAACTAATGTTAATGCTTCCCATTAAAAAAAAAGCAACAACTTAATACAAAAAAATTCTTACCTCTCATTTGGTCCTCAAAAAATCCAAGCAGCATGTGCCCACTATATAGAAGAGTAGGTTTATTTTTCTCACTAACTATTGGATATTTTTCTTATCCTTATTTCTTTATAGGAACAGACTAAACTTTGTGTACATTGTTTCCCTCCAAAATTTGGATAAATCCAATTGAAGTATAGAACGCTACAAATTAAGCATGTTGTGTTATTTTTCAGAGAGGATTCAAATTTGCAACCAGGGTTTTGTTGCATGCACTGCTAGGAATTTTCTATGAACAAGGGAGGAAGATAACTATGGAAAAACTAAGCAAATATTTGTGAGTAGTGTTAGAGATTCACTATGAGAAAGGGAAGAAGAGAAATGTGGAAAAATTGAGCGTAGATTTGTGAGTAGTGTTAGGGTTTCACTATGAGTAGGGGAGGAAGAGAACTCTAAAAAAAATAAGTACGAGCTTGGAAGTGTTTTCAAATTTTTGGTCTTTTTATATTTTCAACCCACCCTCAATCCTAGAGCATGACCCACCCCCCTGCAATACCTATATTTTTGCATATGATTAAAAAAAGCATCCACCCCTTAATACACCTCAGTATGTTTCCCTACATTTTGACCTTTTTTTAACCCCCTTTATGAAAAAATGTATTAATGTATTGTCTACTTAGTGAAGCCCCTGTGTTTCATACCTATTTACACAATAATGCATTTCATGATTGTTACACATCGATCCATTTCAATGATTGTTATGCACTTATGTGATATACATGTAAAAGCACATTGGTGATAATAATATAATAAGAGTAGTAGTACTCATAACTAAAATAGAAACATCATTACCTACTATGATATTGTTATTGTTTTCATTATTGTTATAATTACCACTAGCAAGACTTCATAGTGTGCAAGGATATATATGCACCAATGCTAACACATATTATATGCACTGATGTTTTAAAAAATATAAGATGCATTTGTCCTTTCAAAATATCTAATACATATGGGTGATTTGAAAGTATACAATATGCACTAATACATATTAAATAGGTGTGCACTAGTACACCTTACTCATTTAAGTGCATAAGAAAAAACCTATATTAGGACCTCAACCTCCCAAAAATTTTAGTTATAGTGAACATCTACTAAAACCCCATTGTCAATAGTGGAGGTGTTTTTTTATAATTTTATGAAATATTGTTACACCAAAACCTCTGCTAAAACCTCCACTAAGTGGTGTTTTCCTTGTAGTTTTATGTTTGTAAGATATCCTTTTTATCACTTGATGTGGTTCCAAAATGATTTAGAGCTCAATAGTAAGCATTGTTCCAGGGTTATGTTCTTTCATTTTCATATATGATCATTGTTATTTTGGAGCTCTTAGCAAAGGGGAAGAGGGAGTATCTTGGTTTGATGGTGTAAACCAAGTGGCTTTGTTGCATTTATCTTGTATGTTCACCATATAGAGACCAAGTTGCAGATTGCTTGGTTGATTTCTTGTAGAGAAACACACCTTTTTGAGTAGTGATTTCTTGGATGATGAGGTGTGTAGGCATGTATGTATGGGTATGAATCTTGCAAAGCATAAATGATATTTTATCATGATAGAGGAGTATTATCTCAACTTTTTGTAGGCATTAGAGTTATATGTTTCATATTTAAAGGGAGTTCAATGGTGCTTCACAAAACACTTTTCTCCTAAAGTGGGAGTGTTAAATTTTGAGGTTACTATGTAAGTGTTATCAGCCACTGCTAATCCATTAGAGATGCTTCATGTACATATGGATGGTTGATTTTGGGTGGATTCTTAACATTGGTTAGAGTGATAGGACAATTACCTTACCTAAAAGGTTGTTACTCTGATCAGCATGATGACTAACCCATAAGGTGAACACAATGAGGGGGTTAGTTGCACAATTACGAGAGGTACATACCTAGGAGTATCTCTAGGCACTTCAAGGAAGGAACATTTCCCTATGATCTTGAGACCATGTGATTTATTCCTTAGAGGTTTGGACACTTTACTTGTAGATGCTTGGGTTGAGGAGCATATTTCACGAAGCTTGGTTGTGGACCCAAACACATATGTTGAGGAAAAAGCATTAGAGCATGGTAATTACATTCAAACATACGATAGGAGAATTGGGAATATGAGAGGACATGTGGAACAAAAGTAGAGAATGAATTCCTTGCATGAGGACACTTGGATACCACCATGGAAGAGGAGCATTGGACTAAAATCTTGTTGGAGAGAACACCATCCTAGAGGAGGAGCATTGAGCCCTAGGGGAATCATGCCTTGAGGGATTTTCATATTGTGAAGTGGATAAAACCTAGTATATGTTAAGTACCTGAATAGATCTACAAATATACTTCAGAAATAACCAAGAATAAACCAAACCATTCACTGAACACAAGAAATAGAGAAACCCTTAAGGTAGGGTAACACCATATATTAATCCTTATGGAAGGATAAAACTCCTCAAGCAATCAAGTATAATTTTCAAGATGGAAATTTACATTAAAATGTAGAAACTTGGGCTAATCTTACTAGTCCTTAATATGAAAAATGTAAAATGTTTGACAATAGTTTTGTAAAAATATTCAAATTTCTAAGGAGTTTGTATAGTTTCTATAAACTTTCAACAATTCTTAAGGTAAAATAGTTTTATTCTATGGAATTAGGGCGAATCGTTTTTAGAAAAAATGGAAATTGGTGAATCTTTGTTTGGGAAAAAACATGGAAAATTAGCCCATTTGCGAAATTTAGTCCCTAAAATCATCTATGCAAGCAATCCTTGCTTTTTACAATCACAATATACTTCACCATGCCCCAATACATTGCTTACACATTTTTATATAGTATTCTCTATATTCTAGGAACATTATAGAGAAGGAATCTTATAGAAACCCTATTTATTATATCTAACTACCATAATGGGTCTTATTTAATAATATAGTGGACCTAGTCCACCTTACATTGAATATACATAACCACATTTGCATGGGTACCTCCCTAGGCACACCATATTACCTTATTAGGTATATTACATTTCATCCCCCTTCACATGTTTCATCCTCAAAACACGTGAGGAAACCATACAATATGACCGGCTAAGCAATGTAGCCAATTGTTACCAAGTACGACCATCCATACATCCTAATGGAAGCCAAACATGATGTACACTTGTTGCCTTTCAATTATGATCTTGATTTGTATCATGTCGGTATTGCCATGGGATTGGTTCTATAGCCTGATGTCTTCATGTAATGTTGGTAGTCCTCCATGTGCCTCTTCACTGGTTTCTTTTTTGGTTCCATGTTGGTGCATAAGTGTGTTGATGCTCACACCTTTTCCTTGATGATTGTTGTTTATCTGTATGATGTGCATGACGATATACAACAACTATAGGAATTTTTTCATTTTTCTTCAAATCAACAACAGATTGTGCCTTTGAGTCAATGGCCTCCTTAGCTTCTTTATTGTGTCCTTCATGTGGTTTTGCTTCATCTTCTTCTATAGACTCTGTAGTAACTTATTTTGTTATCGTTTTGGGCGCTTCTGTCTTACTAAGAGACACATCATGAAATGTGATTTTCTTTTTCTTGTACCATAACATCAAGAACTTCTTTTGCACATTAATATTAATTGTACCCACTGATTCTATCCAAGGATATCCCAAAACAATATCCACTTCATCCATATCCATAGCATAAAAATTTAAATGCAACACATATTTGTCCATGGTAATCTTCAAATATTTAAAAATTTGAACATTTTCACCCTCAACATGTGTGCTTTGAACATTATTTGTAGGAACTCACAATCTATTAACCAACTGAACATTGATAAAATTATGTAGGCAACTAGGGTTAATAGAAACAATGATAGTTTCTCTATGAATACATCCATGAACCTGTAATATAGAATTTCCACATGAAAATAAACCCGTGCTTCTTTTTTTATTCTTGGCATGAGACCATTTTTCTAAAAACACTTCTTCAAAGTATTCATTAGAGAGTGCCATCATTTTTCTATAGTTAAGTGAATTCCACCAAATGGAGGCATCACCTTGTAAATTCAAACTTATCAATTCTTTCAAATGATCTTTACTGAATGATTTTCTCTTTTTTATGACTTCTTCAATACTAGAGACATCATAATTTCCTGTAAAATAAATATTGTTATGAAAAAACCAAAAATAGAACTATAACTTACAGTGCGAATAGTGCGGCTTTTTCCGGAAAAACCCTGAAAATTTGTCGAATTTAAAACGTTGATAACTTCACTTCCCGGACTCCATTTTGACTGGTTTTATTTTTTTGACACTGGGTATTTTTCGAGAGGAATTCAAATATCCAATTATTTTCTACAAATTATGAGCAAAAAGTTTCATAACTTAGTTTGAAGTGTGTCACCCCCCTTTTTTTCCTTTCAAAAAAACTGCAAAATGAACCAAATTTGTCTTCCCTTCTTTGGCCAACGAAAGTGCTATTATACCAAATGTTAAGTACCAAATATATCTGTAAATATACTTCACCATTCCCCAATACATTGCTTACAATTATTTATATAACATTCTCTATCTTCTAGGAACATTCTAGAGAAGGAATCTTCTAGAAATCCTATTTATTATATCTAACTACCATAATGGATCTTATTTAATAATATAGTGGACCTAGTCCACCTTACATTGAATATACATAACCAAATTCCCATTGGGTACCCCATATTACCTCCCTAGGTATACTACAATATCACACTTGCATATTATTTTATTATAGGGCACTCCATGTGGGGTTTCCTTGATGGTTACTTGTATGGACATAAGTCCTTGTTTTATTAGCGTCACTCACCTACTATATAGATAAATGGAGGGAAAATATTTGTCATATTATTAACCATTTATTGTACTTTATTCTTTATATTATCTTGGATAAGTTTGGTAGGGACCAAGACACTAGGGTTCATGAGGAAACCCTAAGAGAGGGAAAGAAGAGAGAGAGAGAGAGAGAGAGAGAGAGAGAGATGTGTTGGTTATCCTTGGAGAGATTGCTCTTGTGTTATGTTATAGTTTTCTCTTATGTGAGGTTAGTGTTTGTGCTATGTAAGTAAATCCTAGAGAATAATATGGCATTGGAGATAATGATGGTTGTTAGAGCTCTTGTTGTATGGATATGATTTATACCCTAGTAGAAGATATGGAGAGGGAGATAACATCATGCATGATTTTGGAACCTTTCTCTTGTGGAATGCATAGGGGCTAGAGAAATATCATGGAGGTCCTAGCATAATGAGTCTCGATATTGGTGTGATGACTTTCATGGAGAAAGACTCAGTTAATGTTTTCTTGATGTTCCATGGAGGTGTAATACCCTAGTTTGATCCCTAGGTTGTAATATGTTATGTACATATGATATTTTAGGTTGGTGAGATTGTGTGTTTTGGGCTGAAGTTCCCATGTATGTATGTTTTGGGCTAGAGTTCATGTGTGATATTAGGTCGAAGAGACTATATGTTGAAATTTCAGTGAGACTATCTTCGTACATTGTAATCATACTGATATATATTAATAAAAACACATCACAGTTATAGACCAAGTCAGAAAAAAGAGTATGGGGAGATAGGAATCCATGAGAAGGAAAGGGGATTAATGGATTAAGTAAAGGATATATGCAAAGGAAACTAAGCCAAATATATTAAAGTAATCATGAATCCTAATCCTATGTCTTAATTGATAATTATATCCTAAGTTTCCTAAGGAAGGGAAATGAGTTCCCAAGTGGTGGGAAGGTGGTTGCATGGGTGCCACTTGTTAATAGAGAGACATGCATATTTAAAGTATAGACTTAGTGTAAAAGGCATTCATTCTTGTCCATTATTTCCTTTGTTACCTTAGAAGGTTGGGGTGTGAGCTAGTGAGAGACACTGAGACCCTGTGACTTGAGTACCTTGAGGATTATAGGTGAATCATATGTAATTAGTGGGAAAATTTCTCCATGGGTTTTTTGGGGAAGGTTGGAGCCCTAGACAAATAATTGTCTGGGATATGTTTCCCTTGCTTTGAGGCCTAGAGGGTACCTCAGGACCCCATGAGAGAAGTTAGAGCTCATAAAGCCACAAATCTAAGACTTCTTGTCCAACTTGTGTTAGACCTCTAGAAGGGAAGTGGGACATCCTGAGGGATTGTGGTGTGGAGAAGGGGGTACACTTCCATGGGTTGTGCAGGCTTAAGGGAGATAAGAACTTGTTGGTTGGAATTTCTACTAGAGTTTGTTACTTTGACCTAGTTTGAACCCATCCATGACTATGAGACCTTAGTTGTCCTAGAGAGAGTTCCTTTTCCCTACTGGAGTCATATCCCCAACTTGGGGATGACCTTATATTGAGAGAATTGGAGTTGTAGAGTATATGGCTAGGTGGAACGTCTGAGGTATGTAGCCAATTGGTTCCAGTTACATAAGAAAAATGTTACAATTATGGTTTTATGTCCTTATTGCTATGTTTTATCTTGTGTACATATGTTGTTTGGTTTATACATGTTGATGCATGTCTATATTGTTTTCCATGTTATGTTTATATGTTGCATTTCATGGAAGTATGCATATGCATTCATAACATGGCACAATTATGGTACTAGGGGTACATTGTTGAGGAATTATATCTAATAAGGTGACCAAGGTGCATAATTTGGTTTCAGAGTAGAATATGTGTAAATGTTAGCCTATGGCAAGGATGGGATTATGCAATTATATAATTAATGGTATCAGAGTCGTTATTTTTATGGAATATGAGCCAAGTTTAGATCATTTAGAAAATAGAATGTGTGCAGAGTGGGATTTGTAATAGTGTGGCTCATATAGGATTCTAGGCATGTTAAAAAATGGTATAAGAGCTAGGTAGTATCATTGGGAATGTATGGGCTAGAAATCAGAATGTACACCAGTTAAAAAAAAAAAAAAAAATGCTACATTATGCCTACAAATTGTTTGTCATAATTTTCCTATGAGAAATTGGGGAAATTAGCCCACAAATTAGTAATTTAAGCAAAGGAGGTTAAAAATAAATGAATCAGATATTTAATAGGCATGAAGAGGCCTAAATTTTATAAAATTTGTGATTATAGAGTCAACACATGAAAAAATTGAGGAAATTTAAACAAAAAAACTTGGGAGAAATTGGGTGAAATTGAAAAAAGAAGCCCAATTTCTAGAAGGAAAACCATTATAGGAGGTCTAACGGACATTTATGGGGTCGATTTGGAAGAACTAATGAAGTTTCAAAGTTGACCAAACAAAGATTAAGTGAAATTAGGGAAAATGAAATGAAACTCGGTAATTGGGTAGATTAGGGTAAAAATCACTAAATTAGATATCTACCCAGCATGTAGAGGAATGAAACTTCAAGTAATTCATTGTTATGGAGAAAATGTTTTAGGATTAAGTGGCAGGGTACTGGCCTATATGAAAATTTGAGGAAATTAGGCAAAATTGGGTAAAATCCCCAATTTCTTGATGAAACGAAGTGGAAAATTAGTACTAAGATGTCCAAATTGTAGGTAAAAACATCGAATTGATGTCCATTGGGATAAAATTTGTCATGAAAATATTGATCCATAGTTTTCATGGTGGTTCATGAATGAAATTAGTTTTTTTTGGCAAAATTGGGAAAATTTTGGAATTTTAGAAAAATTGGAATTTTGGAAAAACTAGGATTTTTCTATACTGGTGACATAGAGGGTGATGTGGACCCGTACTAGTGACATTAACTGACAAGGTAAAAAATGGTATATGTAAGGGGTTCATTTTGTAGGTGGTGGGCCTAAGAGTGACTAGACATCCATGATGGCAAAGGAGATTACGAGCCCAAGTGAAAGTGGTTTTTGTTTGGGTACATTTGGACTTGTAACAAGTAGTATTATGGTGTGTCCCCCACTGAAACCACTAGTGGTAAGAGGTTACGAGTCAAAATGGAAAATTAACTCAAGTGATACTTCTCAACATGTAATCCATCTATTTTGTTGATCTTGGAAGTTGGATCTACAATGATGGATATGTGCACCCACTAATGGATTTAAACCAAACGCAACTCGATGGCCCGTAAAAAATACCCACCATAGATATTGGATCTACAATGATAAATATGTGCACTGGTGGAAAAATTGATGGGATGGGACCCACCTATCATGTGAAACAATGGTAGTATGCCACGTGGAAGGTTCATCAAGGATAGGACCTTTGTCCCATCTATGGACATGAAGATGTCAAGTGTAAGGATAAGACGAGGGTGCATAAAAATAAAGAAAAAAGAAATCCAAGGGACCAAATAGGTGAGAAGTTAGGACCAAGGTGGCTGAGCAGGTGACATGGAATCACATTAGGGTGCCAGGTGGACATAGGTGCCACATCATCAAGCCATGTGAACAAGATGATGATGATATATATATATATATATATATATATAATTTGGAGCCAAAACAAAATTTATCCATAATAGGTGAAGATTAACTTTGAATCACGTGAAATTTTGGGGATAAGACCATAGTTTTGAGGCATACAAAAGTACCAACGAGGGCCACTAGCCAATTCTTCTCCAATTTTCTATAAATTACTAATTAGGGATGTTACAACTCAAACTCTCACCTAGGAGGAAAATTCCTAAACTCAACAAGAGAGCCTAGAGGCACTACATGCAATCCACCCAATGTCACCTCAGTAACCTTTTCCCGCACTTTGGGCTACGCAAACTAGCTACCCTAACCTAGGGGGTAATCTCTATTATTAGTCTAAACCAATCATTACAATTTAAGTGGAGGTGTGAAGTATCTTAGATAAAATGTGAAATTTAGTAATCAATTACCAATATGCATTAATGTTGAGAAAAAATTAAGTTTGCAAATTATTTCATTAATTACTCTTGAACTCATCCCAAGCAAATCAATTCGCTCTTTAAAGACATGAGAATTTCAAGGAAATAAGTGAAGTTATTTTCTAGATTAATCCTAAAGGAAACATGAACATCTCACCAATTTTCCAAGTTATTAAGTGTGAAGTATCCAAAGTGGCATTTTAAATGTTTACCAAATCCAATTTTCAATTTAAAAGATTATAGATCCTCCAAGCATCCATGTGTGCAATCCTGAGCATTGATTACAAAGTGATGGAATTTTAAAGGGAATGTCATTACTCGGTAAACTATGTGCAACTCCCTCAATGTTTAAATTATCACCATTTCTCACAACTATGATATTAATGACAGGAATACAACAACCAATATCCAAATGAACTATGATCCATGTTGAAATTACTAAGACAACTGAGAGGGGGGGG
>ML779362.1:131270-143231 GCA_009831015.1 Picea engelmannii
GAATTTGTGAAGGAGTTTTACCATGTCCCTTTGGAGAATTTGGAATAGGTCTTGAACTGGTAGAAGAAGAAGAAGAAGATGGAGGAGAGGGTGGTGGAGAAGCACCATTCCCTCCATTCTCGTTTGGAGTTTTGTCACCACTGCTTCCCTTATGCCTTGAAGGGTTGGAGCCTTCACCTTGCGACAATATGTTCCTTTCCATCAAGATCTTTGTCATCTCTCTCATCTCCATGACAGCCTTTATGAGATCTTCATCTTCTGCAGGAACACGTTCATGACTTTCTTCATGATCCATACTTGGTGAATGCCTCCTTGAAACTTGCGGTGATTGTATATGTTTCCTCGTTGACGGATGAGAACTTGGCTCCACAAGTTGACCTTCTCCTCTTGTGAGTTTCAACCTTGTGAGCATCAGAAACAAAACACTTGCAAACAATCAAGTCTTCAAAAACCAATGCTCTGATACCAACTTGATCTAAAAATGAAGAAGGCTTGAAATCTTGAAATTATTTGCAAGTAAATTTTATGTGTTAAAAGAAAATGGATCAACTTTGCAACACATTAATTAAAGGATTACTCATGCAAGATACAAATAAACAGCAGCATAATCAATTAACATAAGCACATAAACACAGCAATTGATAAAGGAGTTCACCCCTCTCTTGGGCTACATCTCCTGGTCCAGCTTCCAATGGATCATTATTATTAATTGCTCAAAGTTCTCAAAAACATGCCTTACAATGCTCAAACTGACCAACAGACTACTCCAATGGCTTCAGAGCGTCCAAAAACCCCTAGCTGGGCTTTTTCGGCACCTCAATCGGTCGAAAAACAAAGAAGTTAGGCCTCCTGGAAGTCCCCCCTTCAAGCTTGTTGTCTCTGCATCTACAAAACGTACCCTTGTGTCATGAACCTGGCACACACGCAATTTAAAGCGTTAAAACCCAGCACTGTGTGAACTGTAGGACGGTTATGGGCACATCAGCCCCTAACCGCCTAGCACTTGGGCACGTGAAGGTCATATGACCTTGCGCATTGGAAAAAAGGGCTAAACCATGCTAACCGTTTTGAAACCCCCCGCGCACATTTTCGTGTAGCAAATGGTCATATGGCATATACAATAGAACCGTGGCTTAAACACAAACCCCATGCCATTTCACAGAGAGTATGGTCATATACACCACAAATGTGACTGGGGTTGGATCCGTTGTAACACAACTCCCGCGCGATATATATATATATATATATATATATATATATATATATATATATATGGTTACATGTAATAAACGATATGACCACGGGTCGGGACTAAGCCCCGGCCCGACCCCCCACCAAATATTACATAGCATAAACTTAAATACATAAAACCTCATATACATAACAAGGAATACGGTGTGGGCTAGTGGTAGCCCACACTCTACCAAATCGTATAGCCATGGGGGAGGTCCGGGGTTCGACCCCCACGGACTCCATAAAATTTTAATAAACAAACCAACAGCCAATAAAGGGGTGCCACGTGGCACCCAATCACTTGTCCAAACGATGCCACATGTCAGAACACCATTCTCCCTCAACTACCAACCTAACACTACCACGTCATCACATTCCACGTCAGTGTACAGTCGTACGGCCCTGCCACGTCAGCCTGTACGGACTGTACAGTCAGCGTCCTTTTTTTGCCTGTTTGACATTCTAAACAGATTGTGATATCTCTCGTTCCCGATGTCCGTTTGAGACGAAAAAAGTTGCGTTGGGTTCACAACGATGAGGCCTACGCTCTCGTCTGGTTTGAAGCTATTCCGAGCACTTTGAATTTTTGAGCAAAATTTGATCCCCTGATCAACCCTAGTCATGAGTTTTGGACCGCAAGATTGATGAAGGTATTTGGACATGAAGGAAAATGCACATGCAGATACAACACCCATGTATGGATAGTATACATCATGTTGTTTCCAGTGGCATGTGTCACGTCACGTGGATCCTCATGGTTGAGGAGAAATGAATTTTTGAAGATGACAAAGTGAATTGAAGAAGGAAGTACATGTAGGCCCTGAAGATAATTAAAGAAAAGAATTACAAAATAAGAAAGTGTCAGTTCGGCCCTAATGTTAAAAGGAAGTGACATAAATGGTAGAAATAAACATCATTATACATTCGTTTGATACAAGTTGAATTTCAGAGGAAATCAGAAGTAAAGAAGGTCGGATTTCAAGGGAGGATGAAGTCTTTTGGTGATGTGTTCTAAGGTATGTTATTTTCATGTCATCTTACCATTTTTGCTATAAATGTTTTTTCTAGAACGATTCATATGGTGAAATCGATATGGTATTGAGAATACATATCAAGGTACCTCTAGTAAAAATTTCAGCTCTTGATTCGCTATAATTATGGAGATACATTATGTGGAAGATAGGGTTTGTGACCAGTCCTGAAGCTAGTCAATAAACAGGTGTTCCGGGTAAAATAATCATAACTTATTCATACAGAATACAAATGAAGTGGGACCACTTCCATTAGAAAGAGTACGGACTTTAGTTTCTTGTGTGTGAGTTTCATAATTGGATGTTAAATATTGAGCGCGGGGCATGCTGAACAAGTTGGGTCTTTTGAATAGACCAGAATTGAATAAAGTCTACCATTCTTTCTATAACCTCCTTTGGGGGAGGATTCAAGGAGTGAAAATTGGAGGAGTTTCAGAGAATACATTGAGTAATATTATCTACAGGATCAGAGTTCTCCAAGAATTGAAGAAATGCAGAAATTGAAGAAGTCTCAGGAAGCATTATCAGGTTCTATGTAATGATTGGTTGATGGTGATGATTTAATGTAAATTTTTATTATCTCTCATATATTCTTGGGTGGAAGGAAGGGGTAAGGATGGAGAGTTCAACTCTCTCTTGGTATTGGAGGATTGTATATTCCTCTTGGAGGTTTATCCCTCCCTTTACATTTGGAATCTGTAGCTACCTTTGGAAGTCATTACTTCCCTTGAACAATAAACTATTGATTATTTCTCGTATATTGTGCATGGTGTATTATGGTGTATTGGTGTAACTCTTATACTATTGTTCATTGCTCATTGGATATAGTTGAATGGTTTAAGTATAAGTTGAAAAAGGTTTTAAATTGTACTTGATACTGATTCACCCCCCTCTTAGTATCAACATCAACATCATCATGACACTTGTGGAGAAAAATTGGGGCACCAGGAGATTGGATAGAGATGCAGAGGAATTTTCAGCTTTCATTAAAACAATGGAGATGGTGGACATTAGAACTAGCAATGGACAGTTCACCTGGAATAACAAACGAATTAACCACTATCAAGTGGCTACAAGGCTAGATAGATTCTTGGTGTCGGAGTCCATTATTCTATAGGGACTAACTTTAGATTGCAACATCTTTCCATGGGAGGGTTCAGACCATTGGCCAGTCCAATTGGAAGAAAACTTCCAAACCACTCCAAAGAACAGATATTTTAGATATGAGAATTTTTGGATCGAACATCCCACCTTCAAGGAGAACATCATTCAATGGTGGCGGGAGGAATTATCAGATCAAGGGACAAGGATGTTCAAAATTTTTAAGAGACTCAAGTACATCAAACACAAACTCAAGGAGTGGAACAAGGAAACCTTTGGAAACATAAATGAAGAAAAGAAAAATATCGAGGACAAAATGAGGATACTCCAGGAACTCTGCATAGATGAGGGTTACACAGAGGATCGGAAAAGAGAAGAGATCCAAATGACCCAGGAATGGAAAGCAAGATGTCGGCAGGAAGAAACTCGATGGCGCCAAAAGTCCCAAATCGGGTGGCTAAAGGAAGGGGAGTGAAATACCAATTTTTTTCATAGAACAACCATTACAAGAAGAACCCACAACAAAATCCTGAAAATTAGGGATCAGGATGGGATCGAAAGAGAATCCCACAAAGGAAATTGAAAATACATTGGTCAATCACTTCAAGGGGATAGACCAAGAACCCAATCAAGACAGAATAGAGGTCATACAAAGGATAACTCGGCACATCCCCAAGATGTTCACCAAGGAAAAAAATATAAATATAAACAAACCCATAACAAAGGAGGAAATTGACCAAGTGGTCCAGGAAATGCCCAATGGAAAGGCCCCAGGTCCAGATGGTTTCACAGTGGAATTTTTCAAATCCTGTTGGGAATTGGTAAAACAAGAGGTTTATGGAGTGGTGGAAGACTCCAGATGCTTGGCCTCCATCTTGAAAGTGTTAAACGCCACAATGATCACGCTAATCCCAAAAGAAAATGAAGAAAGGACCCCATATCGCTAGAAGCCTATAACATTATGCAATGTAGTGTACAATATAATCTCCAAAGTCATAGCCAATCACTTGAAACCTCTCCTACCCACACTGATTTCATAGGAATGGTTCAGTTTCATAGAAGGAAGACAAATACTGGACAACATCATCCATTCCCATGAGCTTATACACACGCTGAAAAGACAAAGGAGAGGGGGGATGATAATCCAACTTGATCTAGTGAAGGCTTACGACAAAATTAGTTGGCACTTTATGGCCAAGACACTGGAAGCCTTTGGGTTTGAACAACACTAGATCAACTAGATTGTCAATCTAGTCTCAACGACAAGCTACTCTCTGCTAATATAAACCCTTCTAGCCTTTGAGAGGCATTAGACAAGGAGACCTTTTATCCCCCTTCCTGTTCATTCTGATGATGGAAGGACTCAAAAGAAGCATAAAAAGTGCAACTGTAGCAGGAGAACTAAAAGGCATCAAACCTTTCGAAAATTGTCCAACCTCCACACACCAACAGTTCATTGATGGCACCCTACTCCATGGCACACCCACGGTCAAGGAAGCAAAAACCTACAAAAGAATCTTAGAATAATTTGGGGAAGCCTATGGGGCAGAGATCAACCACTCCAAATCTATGATCTACTTTTTTAACACTAATCTTGCAATTCAAAGAAGCCTGACCAACATTCTGGGGTTTGAATGCAAAACACTCCCAACGAAATACTTGGGAATCCCCCTGACGGACAGAGCATGTAAAATGGAAATGTGGGAAGGAGTGATCAACAAAATACAAGAGAGGGTAAAAAATTGGACTTATAGAGATCTCAGCCTAGCAGGGAGGCTTATCATCACCAAAGCATTTCTACAAGCAATTCCGGCATATATGATGTCAGTGTTTCCATCTCCCAAAGGAATACTACAAAAGATAAAATCCATTCAAAGAGATTTCCTATGGCGAGGTGTGAATAATAAAAATAAATGAGCCCTGGTAGCCTGGGAGAAGGTATATAGACCAAAAGGAAAAGGAGGCATGGGGTTACAAGGCCCACAGGTAACCAATGAATCCTACGTGGAAAAACTCTGGTGGAGATGGGTCAAGGACGACTCAGTACCATGGACAAACCTCTGGAAGGCCAAGTATGCCCAGAACATCAACGATCAAGATTGAGTCTGATTCATGGGCACAAGGGAGGGATCAACTATCTAGAATCTATCCTGGCGCAATAAGAACTGGATCCATAAACACAACTTATAGGAAGTCAGGAATGGTCAAACAACCAGATTTTGGGAGGACACGTGGAAACAAGAACCCAGAATGGAAAATCCGGACGGGGAGGAGCTACAACAAGAAATGACAGTGCAAGTTAAAACAAAAATCCATCACTACTGGAAGCAAAGAATTGATAGTGATAGATGGAGGACCTAGGATAAACTCAACCCACAAAATAGAGACAGTATCGCAACCCTAATGAAAGAGGAGGAAGAGGAACTGGCTAAAAGGAAAATTGCAGTCTCAGAGGACGAGGACCAACTAAGGTGGGGCAGAGAAAATGGTGGGGAATTCAACTTAAAAGAAGCATGGCATTACATCACGGACCAGGAACAAGAGGACCCGGTGCAAAAGTTGGGAAATATTTGGCGCAACCCCCAATGGCCAAAAATCAAACTGTTTGAATGGTTAGTTCTCCACAATGGAATTCTAACCTGGGAAAATCTCAGGAAAAGGGGTTATATAGGCCCATCTCACTACCACCTCTATCAAGATAAGGAGGAAACAACCAATCACCTCCTTGATGAGTGCAGTTACACAACAGAACTATGGGACTAGGCGGTCGGCATCTATTGCCAATCCAATAGGATCTGGGGAAACATCAGCACAACCATCAGCAATTGGAATGAGAGTTACAGCGAAAATGAATTGGTGAACCTCTGTTAGAAACTAACATCGGGGATGATCATCTGGGCAATATGGAAAGAAAGGAACCAACGCATCTTCAGGAATGAAATCTTGTTGGAAGGAAAGCTCAAGGATGCAATAATCTCACAAATATGAGAAACGGTGCAAATTCGCAACCGCAAGAAGAAAAAAATGCAACTCACTGACCAGGACACCCGCATCCTAGAATTTTTTTCACCTAAAATATGGGAGAAACAACACAACGGTTGCGTGGGAGCCACAACTCCAAATAGGAGACCACAACTAGACCCCCCCCATTGGGGTCCCTCAAATTAAATTTTGACGGGCCGACAAAAGGGAACCCATGAGTGGCAGCGATGGGAGGGGTGATCAGAGAAAGTGGTGGTAACATCATCTGACTGTACGCTGTGAGTATGGGAAACTCAACCAACAACGTAGAAAAATTTGGAGCCCTAGAGCTTGGCCTTGAAATCCTAAGACGCGAAAGGATGACAAACACTATCGTGGAAGGCAATTCCACCTTGGTCATAAACATGACAAAGAGACTCAAGAATGGCACCAGAGTGAGAAAGATTCAGAGACATTAGCGTCTGGCCCTCTCCCTACAGAAAATCCAGGAGCATCTGATAAATATGAACACAGTGGAGTTGCATTGGGTTAGTAGGTCAGAAAATGGCCTGGCAGACATACTAGCCAATGAGGGGGTAGATAAGGATGGTCTGGAACTAGACACTACCTGGATCAGCATCCTGAATGGTCAACTAGAACAGACTGTATCCACCTAGCGAAAAAATATTTTGAAGGTAGTTTAAGCAAGGAAGGTCACATCGAGAAGGGCACCACAAGGCCCAATGGTGGGCATGCAAAACCTAGGCAGGGTATGATTTTCAAACACTCGGTCACCAATCACCATGCAAGATCAGCACAAACAACAGGCAGGAGTACAACAACAAGACCCTTGTGAAAGAAAGAGGAGCGGGGAAAGCATGAGGGAAAGTACAGACGGAAAACCGCATGCAACGAATGACATAACGCATGAGGGAGTGACATGGTCCAGAACCGATCCTCCATGCCAAAGTACAATTACGAAGAGCAGCATAGTAGGATCTCAAAGAGAAGGGGCGGGGACCCATACAGGGATAAAAGGAGAGTCATCATGATCATATGAGCCACAACCAGAATAAAGGATGGGAATGATTACCACTATGGGAAAGTCATGATTGGAGGATAAGCTCGCAACATGAGAAGATCAATAAAAGGAACAACAGTAGAAATAGATGCAAACAGAAGGAGTGCAACAGCAGGGACTACCACAGATACAAGGATAGGGAAAGGAAGAACCCCTATGAAGTGATGTACATGATGAATAACTAGCAAAGGAGTTGCGACAGACCAAGCGGGATGGTGTGAATGAAGTGAATGCATAGGAAGAGGAACCCCCTTGGAAAGGAAGTTCCGAATAGTCCACGACGGGTGTCAACAATGGAGCAGGGGACAAAAGATGCAGAGGGCACCTTCCAAAATGTGGTAGCGCTGAAAGGAAAAGAGACCATTACCCTCTGGGAAAAGGAAATAAAATAAAAACGCAAAGGCAAAGCATGAGATGCACTGGCATAGGAAGCGGACTGGGTAACTGATCCAGGGCCACGCAGCCCAGGGAAACCCTCTACCATAAAATAGTGGAGATGGCATGGATAACAAAGATGATGATCGGTAAAGTGAGTTCGAAAACGGAATATGACAAACGAGAGGATAACAAGGAACTCAAGAAAATGTTAGAATAAATCTTGAGTTGCCTCAGCAGTTTGGAAACTATTACCAAACTATTAGTTGAGGTCGAGAAGGACTAGAAATCCAAGTTGGAGCGGTTGGCTGCTCAATTTCACCTCTATCTATGCTATGTTCACCACATTGATATCACACTGGCCGATGGACATGGTGCGTTATCCCACATTAGGAAGACTCACACAATCCACCAGAAGGAGGATAACAAGAGCAAGGTGGATGGCAGGGAGAAACACATCATTGTCCTGGACTAGTGAATGGTTAGTTGAACGGTTAGTTCGGCCACTACCCTCTCGGGCTTGGCAGGTTGACGCAACATCTAGTTTTTTATGTATGTTTTATTTTCCTTTTCAAACTGGTTATGGTGGGACTAGCTTGGTTTCCCCTGGTGGAAGACCAGTCCCACCCCTCGTATATATCAGTAAGCGCAACTCAGGAACCCCTGGTCTGGTTTCCTAATAGGAAGACCAGGAGCCCCCCCCTTTTTTGTATCATGATCCTTTTGCAGTAATACAGCTTCTTACACTCACTTACAAAAAAAAGAGATTAATTCTTTTTCATGGGCATTCAACCAATCAATATGAAACAGATGTAGCATCAAATGAAAATTGTCTAGCACATCTAGATTTAGAAATATAATAGGGAAACCATTGAAACCATGTTATTGTTATATTCCAGATTAAGAAGTTGGCCATTGTTAAATGATATTAAATTCTTAATGTTGTGTCTTGATGTAAAAGGAAGTATTATTATATAATAGCATCAGACTTAAAGTGTTGTTGCAAGACATAAACCAACAAGTTTAGTGTTGTGAGTTATATAATAGCACAAAATCGTAGGAACATAGTCTAGATTGTATCCCTTAGATATGGAATGCACCTCAAGTGTTACAACACAATATTATTACCATCACTTAAATCCTTTGTCTACAATGCAAAGATTTTTTCATTGAACACTTTTTTGCAAATCATTCTATGTTCTTGAGCATTGATCCATTACTTGTTAAGAGACAAAAAGGAAATTACCATCTTTTGACATCTTATTTTCCTTATTTTTAATCCCTTTTCGTTTACACGTAACCTTATATGATCCCATTTTTATGCTCATATGCGGGATCTAGGCTCAAAGTATTTTCTATTACATTTATTAGTATTTTCATTGAATTGTGATTAACATTAGGGAGAATTAGTGTATTATGTATTTACTTTTGAAATAATGGCTAATGTGTGAACAAATTATTAAAGGAATGGGTCCACAAGCTACAAGGTTGAATAAAATTCAAATTAATGGTGATGAGTATCTATAGATCCATGTGTTGAAGATTTAGCATGCCACGAAAGAGGGATTCGACCACCAACAATCATGTAGCCACTTGGGGAAGACAACAAAACATATATTTCATGGTTTTAATTATTAGAAGATAGATTTCTATGTGCCCATGTGTACATATCCATTTTATTATATATTTAAAGATATTCCATTTGTATATCATGGATTTAGGGATCCCAACACCATTATTAACTATTTTAAACATATTTTGAGCAAGTTATTGTTACCCACATGACTTATTTCGAATTTTATAAGTAGTGGCATTCCAAAATATGTGGAGAGTTAGCATGAATATTGGAACTAATTATGAACTCCATAGAGAATTCCTTATCCTTTGTACTTGCATTATTTCCGTACCAGAGAAAAGAGAGTAGGTCAACCTCACCTTCTAGTTGGGTTTCTCCTGTAAGGGTTTCCCAGAGGAAATCTTTGTGTTATTTTTTGGATGGCGTGTGATTGTATTTTGTTGTTCTCTATTTTCATCATTTTATCTATTTCATGCATAAGAAGAAAATCAGTAACTAAAGATTCTGGACTCTAAAGGAATTTAACCTTCATAGTGTATATTTTAGTTTTGTTTATTAGATATGTTGTGATGAATTGTTCTAGTGGAATATCCATGTAAGTTTACATATCATGTGAAAACAAGTACAGTAAGGGGCATAAGTGTGGTGAGAGGAAATTATTCTACATTTATTGTGAACAGGAAAAAGATCAAGAACTAGAACCATCACAAGATCTAGAACTAGAATAGACTACTCCAACCACATATTGTCATGCATTGGTTGGCATCAAAACCCCTCAAACTCTCAGGAAAGAAGGATATAAGAAAAAGAAAATGGTAACAATGTTGATTAATTATGGTAGTACCTAGAACTTCATTAATTTCGTATTAGCCAAACTTCTCAATTTATTTATCTATCTAGCACTAGATTTTCAAGTAATCATTGCAGATGGAGGTACCATAAATTCTTCCAAGAAGTGCCATATCATTAATCTCACTATGGGGGATTATTTATTAGATAGTCTTGTTATATCGCAAGTTGTAGGTTGGGCAAAGCCCGACCCAACCACAAAGCAAGTGCTACAACTTGGGAATCCTACACCCAATGTCACCTCGATGTAGGTATTTCACTTCAAGGGTGACTAGGTCACTCTAGGGAGGCGATCGCGGTGACCCTAGAGGGAAGGAGATGGATGTGGATAGAGATGGAAGTGAAGCCCCTAGAGGTTAAGTCTAAGTGGAGTGAATTGTGGGAAGAGATGCCTTTTAAGTGAAGTCATTTTTGCCCGAAAGCTATAGTACTTCTTCGGATGATTGTACCTACCCGAGACACAAGAAAATCCAACTTGCAATGATATATGTTAGTATGTATCAGAAAGTTAATCTTGTTGTCCCTAATTTGCAGCAATAGATGACAGTTTATATCAGCAAATAAAGCATCTAAATCAGTATACAAAGATCTAAACTAGTTAAGCAAACCAACATCAAGATTAGCAATGAATATAGGCTGAAAAATGGCACTTCGAAATTGAATAAAGCAAGTTGTTATAACATGTATATTTATGCAGAAAATTTCAGCCGTATGGCTGTAGATTTCAGTCACTTATATCAGAAAATTTCACCATCAAAATATGCCAACAATTATCCCAAAAGATGTGCCTTAATTATTGGAGTTAGTGTGCAAAATTTAGGAGCTAGTCTAGGGTTAGTTTAGGAGTTATGGTTAGTAGTTTATCTAGGTTAGATCAGCCCGAAGGGCTGTAGGTTAGGGTTTGTAACAGAAATTAAAGTAGTGGGAGAGAGGGTACACCCTAGTAGGGGGAGACTCCTCTCAATGAGGCAAACCGACTCCAAGCAAGAGACCTTTCAAAAGATAAAAATTCATGTTTCCCAAGGAAATGATTTTATATCTCCAATGCAAAAAATATATGACTAGTGCCTTTATTATCGGGTTAATGGAGTCAAATAAAAGAAATAGCTAGAGAAGCTACCTCCCTGGGGGTGTAATCCCTTTTACTTCTCAAGGCAAGTTTCTCTAGCTAGGGTTTAAGCTAAGAGGGTGTATGCCCTTATACTTCTCTTAGCAAACCCTTGTTTAACCAATAAAATCAAGCATAAAATGATGAAGAATATGGTGGGGGTGTATTCCCTTATACTTCCAACCTAGCTCCTAGCACAACAATTCTTGACTTGAAAGAATGATAGAATAAGAGTAAAAGACCATACCAAAATCAAGAAAGATGCTAAGATAATCCACCATAAAATCTAGAAAGCATTCATCCAAGGCTAGTGCCTCACTCCTCTATCAACCATTCATCAAAGATAGCCATAAAAAAGTGCACGAGAGACAAATAGAGCCAAATATAGCAAAAATGTCAGACCAATACTTCTCACAATGAGGGAGAGTTATGTTAAAATGAGATCTTATGATCTCTTATTTATACGAAATGTCACCAAGGTGATGTGTCCACAATTTAAGGGGTAAACCACAAGACTAGGGGTCAACAACCCTAATAGTTCCCCCTTTAACAAAGTAATATTAAACAATTCATTTAAAGTTTCACTTTTGCACAAATAAAGCCTAATTTTACATGGACGTCTCCCCTTTAGAGGACATTTTTCCAC
>ML779362.1:148578-173630 GCA_009831015.1 Picea engelmannii
GGTCGGGGGTATGAAAACCCTAGCTTGGAGATTATTGTAACAGAGCGTTGCTTGATCGGAGGTTGCCCCCTCAAAGAGGCCTGTGAACATTGCTTTCTTAATCAAAATGTTATTTCTATTTCTATTTCCTATATCATTTATGTGTATTGTGAAGATTATGCTGGATATTTTATTGTTATTCTGCCATTTCTAGCATTTTATTTATGTTCTGCATATTTTATATATCTGGTATCTTGCATTGGTGTTGTAGAGGCATGGGTAGGCCTCCAAAGGCCACATGTCAAGAATATAGACAATCTCATCATGGTGAAGACCCTCTTCTCCTCAAAATTTCCATGTGTCAATGAGTGGAACCTCACCACCAAGCCCTAACTCCCCTAGGTGACGTCATGCCTCTATGAGTGACATTTTTCCTCTCCTAGGAAAAATGTTTGGCATGTGGGGGCTAGGTTATGTCATCCAAGTCAATCTCAAGGCCTTCATAGTCTGATATTTCTCATCCATCATGCAGGCCCTTGGCATCCAACCTGTGGGCTTGTATCCCCATGGAAGCCCAAGCTAGGCTTGTTCTCCCAAAATTGTCCAGCAACTAGGTTCTGCAAATAAAAATGAGCAGGCCCTCCAAGGATCTAAAGTCATAACATCATGATTAGTGAATCCAATAAATAAATGAGCCACCTAATCATGTGCATCAAATATCACTATATCAAAAAATTAAACGCTCAAAGACATTATGTGACTTCTCAAGCTTGAATATGGGAGGGTTGACGAGGTGTCCTATTGGGTAGATATTGCCCTAGGTCAAGGAGAGTTTCCAAGAGATCTCTTTCTAATCCATGTAAAGTGGATGAAGTGGTTGGGGTCAAGACTCAATGGGCATAGGGTTCATGACATACAAGGGGTTGTAGTGTCTCATTCATGGGTTCCTTTGTAGAGGGTGTGTGGTACCTTCATCTGCAATGCACTTTTCCCAAGCCCATCAATTGCCTTTTATCTTTATTTCTTTGTGTTTTCTTTCAATATATCATAATGAGAGGTTGAAGGTCACTTCCCTTGCGTGGTGATTAGATGATGGCAATGTCACCCACAAACACCTAGTGGAAATGAGAAGGTTGGCTCGTGATGAGACTCCCTTTCTCTCAACCATGCAACTGAGAGCCATTAACCTAGTTTGGTGACTAGATGATGGCAATGTCATACCACTAGATATTCATGGACGTGATAGGTCAACTCATGATGAGACCTCCTATCCTTCAACTAACCTTTTAAGCATTATTTATTATATTGTGGGTCCCCTTTACTCAAAGATAAGTGTTTCACTGCTTTCTTGGATGATCCCTGGGAAAATCATCTGGAAGGTTTATACAGGGCTTTTATATTTTACCCAACATCAACCCTTCTGGGCCTTCATCCCCTTCTTCCCATAGAATGAGGGACAACCCCTTCTTGGGTCAATCCACCCTAAAATCCCAACAGATAAGGAAACAGATGGGAATAATGATGGAAAGTGGTGATTATGGTGGGGAACGTTGCAATGGATCTTTAATGGAGTTCCTAGTATCAAATCCATCCCAAGTAAGACCACTTACTAGGGCATAATGTCAAACACGAAGGTGAAGTGAGGAAAAATGCATAATGTCCAAGCATATATCATGAAATATAGATCAAATATAAGATACAACATACTCAACTAGCTTAAATATTGAAATGATGATCACCATAATATTGACTTGTACCTCATGGAGAAACGTCGACTCCCTTCCGAAAGCCATCTAATGTGGTGGATGCCATCTGGAAATATGTGACTATCTGTGGTGGTGAGAGGGGTTTCCATCTGTGCAAAAGGGTATTGTTGGTCATGTAGTCTCTTGGCACTCCATAACTGCAACCTGAGGGCCTCGAGACATCATCTCCTTAGTTATCCACAAAATGGGGATAACAAGACCCTTGATGTCAATCCAAATGTGTGGTGTTTTTGTTGTATTAGGTGTCTAATGGTTACAATCATTGGGAACAATGACTCGTAATTTTTAGGAACTTTGTTTTGGATAATTTTCAGCATGAAATGAGAGCGGAGATATAGGACAGAAATATACAGAGATATTTCAAGAGATCCAATAATATAACAAAGATATATCTGATATATAACAAGAGGCACAAATATACAATAATACACAATTTCTATTAATGAGCGAAATGTACAAAACTATAGAAATACAGAGTGAAAGACTCGCTAGAATGGTGGAAACCTTATCTCTGAGAAGAGATGTGATGGCTACTCACATTCACAAGAAGATGATTGTTACAATGAGGCTCCAAGTGCCTTTTTAACATAAATAAAATCCAAAACCCTAACACTGAAAGATGAAAAGCCAACAGTTTTGTGGACCCCATTTTGGGTAGTTTGGTGTATCAACTTCTCGAGGGCATAACTTTTGCATACAATCTTTGTTTTGGGCGCATGATAGCTTGTTGGAAAGGTATCGAAAAGGAGATTCATTTTTGGGCTCAATCAGAGCCTTTGGTTATCTATGAGGTTACTGATCATGAAAAATCATTGTTTAGGCCCTCAAAATGGCCCCGAAAGTTTAGGAAGAGAAAAATTGTTAAAATAGTAAGTTGCCAACAAATTGTTTTGAGCTAGTTGGAATAGGTGGGTGGCCACCGATATCCACCTAGATCAATCCTATATCCTTAGGAAGCAATGGTCTCTAGTGTGTTGAGTTCTCAGGGGAGAGGGGAAATCGCTTGTTGAATTTGAACCTTGGTGAGTTTCTTACCTTCCTGGAGAAGTTGCATTGCTTGGTTTGTGGGAGGTTGTTGAGAACCTGATGAGATGATTGTGTGTGGAATGAATATTTGTTCTTTGCTTCAATCTTGTTTACATTATTTTGCTAGATAGAAGGTGCTTTTATTGAGGCTGCAGTGGTTACAGTGTCCTGATGTTCACTTTTTGAACAGATTGTGAAGAAGTTGATTTTTGTAGTATGAGATACTACCTTGCGTCATTGTTTAGGGACAGTAGTTGGAACTACCTTTGTTATCTTGTAGAGATGGCCCCTTAGAGTAACAATGACACTATGAGGTCAGGGCTCATAAATAGCATGGTACTTCCACATATATGGTTGACCCAAAATAACATCACAGAAATCAAGCGGGGAAACATCACATAATACCTCATCCTTGAAGGGATAGATGTTGTACGACAATCAACACTACTAACTAACACATAGATATCATCCCTGGTGAAGCCACTTGATGTTGTATGTTTGTGGGTGTGGTGTTGTCGACAATCAAAACTGCTTGATGAACTCTGCTGAGATGAGGTTCTTTTGGCTTTCGTTGTCAACAATAAAATGCAGCAAGGTCCCCTTCACCAACATATATGAATGAAAAATGTGTTCCCCCTCTTCAAGATCTGCTAGTTCTTCTAGTTGAATTGTTTTTATCGTGACAGTAGTAGTGGGTTTTGCGTCAATCATCTATCTTCTTCCATTATTTTCTGAATCAGATTATGAATTAGGGTTCGGATCCTTTTCTTTGATCTCGGCCACCAATGATTGTTTTGAGAGACATTCATCAGTGTTTTTCCAGGGGATTTTGTGGAAATTGCACCAATTTCTAGTGTCCTTCTTCGTCTTTTTCTTACCCTTATTTTCTTATGGAATGGACGGGTTTTCAGAAGGATGTTTGTTAGGGTCATATTTATCATACATTAGTTCTTGTGGATTTGCATACGCGAACTCCCGTTTGTTCTGGTGCCTAAATTTCTTCTCGATTTTGACAGTATATCGACAAGCAGATCCCAGTGATGAGATTTCAAGGAAATCCATTTCGGTTTGAATGTACCTCTGCAAAACCCCACGGTATTTCAGTAATAGATGTCACTCAGAGTATTTAATACCCATCTTGGTGTGCAAGGTATGGAAATTATTTTTGAACTATGGCGTTGTTTGGCCCCTCTCTTGTCGTAGTGTGGTCCATCTCATGTATTGATCGTCATAGTTACCAACAAGGTAATATTGTTCCTTTACCGCATCCAAAAAAAAATCCCAAGATAATATTGATTGTAATTAGATGGAATCCCTCTAAATTAATAATATCTAATAGCATGACAAAATTTCTTAAAAGGGGACACTATGGTGTAATTTCACAATTGTGCTCACTAGATGTTCAAACATCTAGGTCCTTTCCTCCTATGGATATCTAAAACATTATAAACAATAATTCCAAGGTATTTAGAGAGATTCATAAAGGAATTCCACCTACTAGAGACCATGTCCATGCTAATCATTTGTAATTGGGAAGTGTACCACCTAACATCAAACCTCACATATACCAATATGCATAAAAGAGTGAGATTGAGCATATGGTTCAAGAAATATTAGAGGATGGCATCATTAAACCTATCCAAAGTGATTTATCTTCACTAGTGGTGATGGTTTATATAAAGGAAGGTTCATGGTGTATGTGTCTAGTGACCATTAAAGATAAGTTTCTTATTCCAGTCATTGATGAAATATTAGATGAATTGCAAGGAGCAATTTTTTTACCAAGTTGGATCTTTGTTTTGGATATCATCAAATCATAATTAGGCAAGAATGAATCCCCAAAATAGTTTTTAAAACACATGAAGTTCATTATGACTTTTTGGTGATGTCATTTGGCCTTACTAATGCACCTTCTACATTTCAAATCTTGATGAATTATATTTTCAAACCTTTCCTCATAAAATTTGTGTTAATATATATTTGACGATGTAACAATTTTCAACAAATATTGGGAAAAGAATGTACAACATGTTCCCATGGTATTAAAACTAATAGAATATCAATAACTATATGTAAATACTTCCAAGTGTTCTTGGGGTTCAGGGAGTGGAATATTTGGATCATATTGTATCTCAGGAAGGTTTCAAAGTGAACCCTAACAAAATCAAAGCTATAATTGAATGGTTGATTCCAAAATCCTTGAAGAAATTATAGGATTATTAGGATTGATGGGCTATTTCAATAGGTTTTTCAAGAATTATGGTCAAATAATAGCACCTCAAACAATGTTATTTAAAAAGGAGGCATTTTATTGGACTCAAGAAGCAACCAATGTTTTTGAAAAAATTAAGGACGCTATGTGTACAAATCATGTCCTAGTGATCAGGATTGGATCATTATATAATTTTTCATCTATCTTGATGCTTTCATAGTGGAAAAAATTGCAAGAATAAGCTTGCAGGGTCATTTTAATGGCAGGTCCCGGTTTGGAAAACTGGGGTTTGAAACCTTCTAGACCCATTTTGAGGCATCAAACGGAATTTTTTAGGGTCAAAAATTTCTCAAGTTTAAATCATCCCCCTTGATTCTATTATACACATTGACACCTTTCCAATGGTGCAAAAATTGTTTCAATCGAAGATCGTATGAAAAATTTATGCCTCCCACAAGGTTACCTATCGTGTTGACCACCATGGTACGAGTGGATGCCATGTCAACCCCCATTACTCACGTATATGGGGATAGCCAACTATGTAATTTCAAGAAGATTCTAGATGGTCCAAAACATTATCATAATTTAAGGTCAAGTAAGTCAAACCCTACCCCTAGATGGCTATCATATGATGTTAAATATCGGTCACTAGGAGGAGAAGGGGTTCCATTATTTAACATTATATTTGTTCCATAGTTGAGCAGAGAACCTAGGACTAATATTTTGAGAGAATAACAAAGGAGGAGAGATTATGTAGCAGCCATACATGCCACAGTGTCAAAGGAACTCCATAGAGAGTGTCCCTTTCTTTGTAATTTCATTTGAAGAAAAGAGAGTAGAGTGACCTCAACTTCTAACTTATAGGTTTTCTCTCATATTGGGTTTCCTAGGTTATATCTTGTGTTTATTTTTGGATGGTGTGTGAGTATTTATTTTTTAACTCTATTTATGTAAGGTATCATATGTATTATGATAATCAAAAAAATAAAATATTGCAGCAAAATGCCAGCGGAACAACAAAATATAGAGAATAACAACACCAACAACGATACCTTTATTGATAGAAATCCAAGTTCACTTGCCTCTTCAAGGGGAAACCTCAAGCAGAGAAAATTTCTATTACAATAATTCTAAAGACAATACTTTCTCATGCTTTCTACTCCTATTTATACTAACTCTATCTTCTAAAGAACATTCTAGAGGAAGATCTTTCTAGAAGCGAAAACTTATAGTAAGTATTCTTACATTAGACTTGTTCACATTATTATATTGTCCTTATTTACCAATATTGTCCTTTATTACATGGAAAATATATTATTCTACCTACATAAGGGGTTGGGGAGTTTAGGTCCCTAACATGCCCTCCCCCTTGAAAAACAGTCTTGTCCCCAAGTCTTGAGATGAGGAAATTGGTGCAGAATGGTAGTCGACTCCTAGGCAGCATGTTCTAGTGGTGTATCCTTCCACTGAGAAAAAATTTACTTGATGGTGTGTTTATGGAGATGATTCTCACGTTGGTCCAAGATTTCTTGTGGCTACAACCAAATGGAACCTTCTTCATCCAACTCAGGGAGACTAGTTTGAGTCTTGCACTTAGTTCCAATCACTTTCTTTAAGCATGAGACATGAAAAATAAGATGGAGCTTAGAGTGACTGGGCAGAGCTAACTTGTAGGCCACAAGCCCCACTCGCTTGAGAATTGTATAAGGACCATTAATTTTTGGGGTGAGTTTCTAATAGTGTTCCACATTGAGTGAATTATGCTTATAAGGTTGCAGACGAAGAAACACCTAGTCCCCTTCAGCAAATTGATGCTCAGAATGACCCAGATCCACTTGTTGCTTCATGCACTTCTAATCCAAGACCAAATTTTCTTTGAGGGTACAAAGAATGGCCGTGTAGACTGTAATATTTTTTTCAACCTCCTGGACCTTGGAGACACCTAGCATGTATGAGAGAATTGATGGTGGCCTTTGCCTGTAGACTACTTCAAAAGGATTCATGCGAGTGGTAATATGGTAATATGTGTTGTGCCACCATTCAGTTAGAGGTAACCACTGAGCCCACTAATTTTTTCATTCGAACACAAAACACTACAAATATGTTTGCAAACATTTGTTGACAGCTTTATTTTTTCCATCAGTCTGGGGATGCTAGGTGGTGTTGAGATGCAATTGGGTTCTCTGGAGATTGAACAATTCTTTCCAAAAATTGTTGGTGAAATTTGGATCTTCATTAGAGAAAGTATAATGAGGCATGCCATGGAGTTTGAATATATTATCCATTAAAATTTGAGACACATTGGATGCAGTGAGGGGGTGTTGAAGAGCACAGAAATGAGCATATTTGGAAAGACAATCTACTACCACCGTGATGACTGACTTATTTCTTGATTTAGTTAATCAAACTATGAAATCCATAGAAGTATCCATACAAATAGTAGGTGGAATAGGGAGTGATGCGAGTGTTCCTGGAGATTTGATACTTTCTCCTTTATGGTGTTGATAGGTATCACATTCATCCATAAAGGTGTGGATGTCATGTTTCATACCTTCCCAAAAAAAAGAATGTTTGATCTATTCATAAGTTTTGGTAAAGATTGAATGCCTAGTTGTGGGTGAAGCATGAAACTCAGAGAGCACAATGGATTTAAGGTTTGACTACTTTTTTAAATACAGGTGACCTTTATAGAGAATCTATTCATTGTGCCAAGAGTTCACTAGAGAATCTTGTGAATCATGTTGTAATTTTTCGATCAAGCTAGAAAGTTTGGGGCCTTGCAACCATTCCTAGTGAACAGCCTAAAGCTAGTCTGGTACAATGAATGAGAGGGACAATATGGACCCTTCTTCTTCATATTTCTGTGAAAGAGTATCAACAACCACATTTTATTTTCCCTTCTTGTATATGATATCATAATCGTATACAAATATCTCGATCACGCATTTTTGTTGCTCCGTAAATAAAATTATTTGTTCCATAAAATAATTGAGGCTACGATGATCAGTTTTAATTTGGAAGCATTGACCCAATATATAAGGATGTTAGAGATCCATTGCATGTAGAATGGACAACATTTCCTTTTCATGGGTTGATTGGACCAAATGTCACTCCAACAGTTGTTTTCTAATGAAATCCAACAATTAGCCATCTTCCATGAGGACTTACCCTTTTCCTTTCCCCGAGGCATCGCATTCCAAGACAAAAGTCTTGGTGAAGTCTGGGAGTGTGAGGACAGGATTCATGCACCCTCTTTCAAGGCTTGGAAGGATTGATCAGTTGTGGGAGTCTGACTGAAATTATTCATTTTAAGGACAACAGTGAGAGGAGCTGCAATTTTTCCATAACTCTAAACAAACTTACAATAGTAGCTCATTAAACCCATGAATCCACAAAATATTTTAAGAGTTTTATGGCAAGGCCAATCCTTCATAGCTTCAATTTTCTTAGGGTCCACCCATACACCATCCTTTCCAACAATATGACCGAGGTACTCAACTTCAAAGGCTCCAAAATCATATTTAGATTGTTTGAGAAACATTGTGTGCTTAGATAGTAGATGGATAACTTGATCCACATGAGCAAGATGGGCTTGCTAAGTTTTACTATAAATGATAATATCATCAAAGAAAACTAAGACAAAATGATAGAGGAAAGGATGGAAGCCCTGATTCATGAGACTTTGAAAAGTGGAGTGGGAATTACACAGTCCAAAGGGAATAACCAAGAACTCATACAAACCCTCATGAGTTTGAAAGGAAGTCTTGGGAATATCTTCCTCTTTCATACGCATATGGTGGTAGCTAGAATGGAGATCAAGTTTCGTAAAGTATTGAGCACCACTCAATTCATCCAAAAGGTCATCAATGATATGTATGGAAAATTTGTCTTTGATTGTGAGTTTTTTGAGGGCATGAAAATTAGGACACATGCGCCAAGTGCCTTATTTCTTGAGTATCATGACTATCAGAGAAGAATAGGGGTTGGTACTAGGATGGATAACACCCGCTTCTACCAATTCTTGAACAATTTTCTCAAATTCATTTTTATGGGAAAAGGGATGATGATAAGGGTGTATATTGGGAGGAATATTGCACGATACTAGAGGAATGGAGTGATCATACATGTCGCGGAAAGGGGGAATTATATGGGGAGTGTTAAAAATATCTTGGTGTCGAGAGAGTATAGATTGAAGGTCAAGGTGCATAGAGGGTATCTCGGTGACTTGAATGGAATGTAGTTGGGAAATAATTCCAGAATGACCTTCTTTGAGTAGATTTTTAATTTTGTGGGAACTGATGATCTGAGGTGAGCCCGATGTGATGCCTTGGAACTTATACTATTATCCCTCCTATCAGAATTTCATGTTTAGGTCATTAAAATCCATGAGGATGGGGCTGAGAGTGTGTAACCATTTGGCACCAAGCACAATGTCACACGCACCCATGTCAATAGAAAACATATGAAATTTCAAGTGGTACTGACCAATTTGCAAGATTACATTTTCAAAACGCCCGCCATGGAACCACCATTGGCAATCTTGATTTGAAATTTGTTGACTACATGGATATAAAAATTGATTTCTTGGGAAATGTGGATATGAATAAAATTATGAGTGTTTCCACTATCGACTAGGATGATGATTTTCCTATGCTTAATGTGGTCAATTAACTTGAGGGTTTGGGGAGCAGAGAAGACAGTGAGGGTGTGTAGCGAAATCATCGGTTCAACTTTTGGTGGATCATAAGGAGGATTAAGATCATATGTCAGGGGTATCTCTTCTATAGAGGAAACATCAAACTCCTTGTTAGCAAGATCCCTAGAAATGGCCATAAACAACTTAGGTTCCTTACATTTGTGCCTCGGAAAATATTTGTCATCGCAATTATACCAAAGGCTCTTGAGTTTGCATTCAACCATTTCTTCCCTAGTTAATTTTTGGATCTTGAGAGGAGTGGTAGGAGGGGTGGGATTGGTGGGTTTAGGGAGAGGAAGAGAGGAGGGTTTTTCATTTTGGGTGGACACAATCTGTTGTGCTTCCTTGTCTCTTTTAGTAGCTTCCAACCAAGTTTGAGAGTGAGCCATTAGGAACTAGGCACAGATTTCATCCTTGAGGCCACTAATAAATAATTCCCTAAATAAGGCATTTTACATGCCCTCCATTCTAAAATCCAAGTGCTCAAAGGTGGTTATAAAGTCTTCCACTATGCCAGACTATTTCAACTTGGTCAAACGGCTTAAGTGGTGGGTATCAATGTCAAAGCATTCATAAAACTCTGCAACACACTATTTCCAAGAAAAAATACTCTTTGATCCATGTGGATATCAGTGGTCACCCACCTTTTCCAATTGGCTCAAAACAGTTTTTTGGCAATTTTGGTAATTTACTATTTTTAGCAGTTTTTAACTTTCGGGGCCATTTTGAGGGCCTAAATGAAGGTTTTTTTGGATAGAGATTCTCATTTATAGTCAAAGTCTCTAATTTATCCCTCCTAAATGAATATAATCGATGATACCTTTCCAACGAGCTATCATGCACCCCAAACGGAGATCGTATGCCAAAGTTACGCCCTCGGGAAGTTGATACGCCAAACTACCCAAAACGGGGTCCACAAAACTGTTAGATTTTCATCTTCCAGGGTTAGGGTTTTGGACTTTATTTATGATAAAAATTCATTTTGAGCCTCATTTTAAAATCATCTTCTTGCGAATGAGAGTAGCGGACACGTCTCTTCTCAGAGATAAGCTACCACCATTCTAGCGAGTCTTTCACTCTGTATTTTTACAGTCTTTGTACATTTTCGCTCATTAATAGAAAATTGTGTATTACTGTATCTATGTGTTGATGGTTTCATCTCTGATACATTTCTATTATATTATTGGATATCTGAGATATCTCTATACATTGCTTTATTATATCTCCACTCTCATTTCGTGCCGAAAATAATCTGGATCAGCGGTATCAAAGTAAGTTGCTCTTGATTGTTTTTTTCAGTGCATGTCCTCGATGAGGTCTGAGTATAGAAATTTGGGTAACAAGCTTGTCTCTCTCGAATACAATCTCTCTCGCATGCCCAAGAAACCCTCAATGGTGGAAGAAAAGAAAAACTATGGAGCAGACGATTATATCAATATGTTGCTTGAGCAAGATCTCACGTGACAGAGGGACAAAATGATGGAGAATTGTTCCCACATCCTTCAATGTATGTCGATAGCAATAGACGCATCTTCATCAAAAATCCACTTTGGAAGCACCTCTCCTTTCAAGGTACATGTTAATTTTGATATTCCCATATTTGAAGGTTAGATAGATGTGGATGCCCTAGACAAATGGTTAAATCTGTTAGAAGGTTATTTCTCTATTCATAATTTTTTCGACAGGGAAAAGATCACCTTCGCACTCCTTAAATCTCTCCCCCATGTCAAACATTGGTGGGAAACTTACTAGGAGAAAATTTCCACATAGGAGCCTGGAATATATGGGGTCGAGCCCACTTGGGATTTTTTTGTGGATGCAGTAAAGGAACAGTATTACCCTATTGGAAATTATGAGGACCAGTACATGAGATGGACCACACTGCAGAAATAGAAGGGCCAAGCAGTTCTGGAGTTCACCGATACCTTCCATACCTTGCGCACCAAGATGGGTATCAAATAATCCCAACGACATTCGATTCTGAAATACCGTGGGGCTCTAGACAGATACATCCAAACTGAAATGGATTTTTTGGACATCTCATCACTCGATTCTGCTTATCGATATGTTGTTAAAATCGAGCAGAAATTTAAGCACCAGAACAAACGGGATTTTGGTTCTACAAATATGCAACAACCAAAGTATGATAAAGACAGCCCTAACAAACGGTCTACCGAAAACCAGTCCAAGACATAGGAAAAGAAGGGTCATGGAAAGACAAAGAAGGACACCGGAAAATGGTGTGATTTCCACAAAATTCCCTGGCACAACACCGAGGAATGTCACTCAAAACAGTCATTGGTGGCTGAGATCAAAGACAAGGAGTCAAAACCTGATTCAGAATATGATTCTAAAAATACTGGTAAAAGATAGATCATCGACGCAAACCCCACTATTATTGTCACAACCGCAACAATTCAACCATAAGAACCAACATATCCTGAAGAGGGGGAGCGCCTTTTTCATTCATAGATGTGGGTGAAGGGGACCCTACTGCTTTTTATTATTGATAGCGGAAGCCATAAGAACCTCGTTCCAGCAGAGGTCGTCGAACAGTTGGGATTGTCGACAACACCACATGACCCACAGCCATGCAACATCAGGTGGCTTCGCCAGGGATGAGATCTTTGTGTCAGCCAACAATGTTGACTTTCATACAGCATCCATCCCTTCAAGGATGAGGTATTATGTGATGTTTCCCCATTGGATGTTTGTGATGTTCTCTTGGGCCAACCATATACGTAGAAGCGCCATGTTGTTTATGAGTCTCGAACCCGCAGTGTCATTATTTCTCTAGGGGGCCATCTCTACAGAATACCAGAGGTAGTTCTGACTATTTTTCCACCTAAATAATGTCACAAGGTAGTATCTCATACTACAAAATTCATCATCTTCACAATCTGTTCAAAAGGTGAACAGAAAGATACTGCAACCACTACAGCCTCGGCCCAAGCACCTTCTATCCAAAAGAAGCAGGTTGACAATATTGCAGCAAAGTGTAAATATTCCTTCTACACACAAGCATCTCATGTAGTCAGACTGGTTAAAAATTTCCAACCCTTCCAGCCACATGTTTGTGAAAACCTTCAACAAGCTAAGCAACGCAACTTCTCCAACAAGGCAAGCAGCTCATCAAGATGCAAATTCAGCAAACGCTTTTCCCTCTCCCTCGGGCACTCAATGCAATGGATACCATTGCTTCCTAAGGAGGAAGGATTGATCTAAGTGGATATCAGTGGCCACCCACCTTTTCCAACTGGCTCAAAATAATTTTCTGGCAATTTTGGTAATTTACTATTTTTAGTAGTTTTTAACTTTCGGGGCCATTTTGAGGGCCTAAATGAAGGTTTTTGGGGATTGAGATTCTCAATGATAATCAAAGAATTTAATTGGTCCCCCTAAATTAATCTCCTCTATGATACCTTTCCAATGAGCTATCCTGCACCCCAAACGGAGATCGTATGCCAAAGTTACGCCCCTGGGAAGTAGATACACCAAACTACCCAAAACGAGGTCCACAAAATTGTTGGATTTTCATCTTCTGGGGTTAGGGTTTTGGATTTTATTTATGAGAAAAAGGCGTTTGGAGCCTCATTGTAAAATCATCTTCTTGTGAATGCGAGTAGCGGACACATCTCTTCTCAGAGATAAGTTGCCACCATTCTAGCGAGTCTTTCACTCTGTATTTTTACAGTGTTTGTACATTTTCGTTCATTAATAGAAAATAGTGTATTATTGTATCTTTGTGTTTATGGTTTCATCTTTGATACATTTCTGCTATATTATTGGATATCTGAGATATCGTTTTACATTTCTTTATTATATATCCACTCTCATTTTGTGCCGAAAATAATCCGGATCACTCTTAGCGTGCATTTTTACACCATTTCCACAATTGTCAACATTCAAGATCCAGATAGAGGAAACCGTAACAAAGTTTAGCCAACTCGCCAGTAATTCCATGCAAGGAGGAATAATGTTCCATTTGTGTGACCCAACCTGTGGGATCTGATCCATAAAAAAATTTCACCTCAACTCTAGGAAGACAAGGGTCACAATGAAGGGAGTTGGAATGAAAGGCCATAGTATGGGAAGAGTCTACAGCTTTGAAGTGTGAAGGTTGGTCAGAGGAGGGAGGTCTCTGGGATTGTTTCAACAATTGGTTGAGAATGGAGTGGATGGAGTCAAATTCAACCATAACTTGGTCCTTGAAGGATTCAACATTGGAATTGATGAAATCAATTTCAGAAATCATTCTCTAGATGGTCTACTTTTGTTGTTTTGATTCAGCTCGCAGGTTAATGATTTATTGGCTACAAGTGGTGGATATTTGGGAATGAGGGTTGTTGGGGAGGGGAATTGGGTCTTGTTATCCCCAAATCCTATTGATAACTAAGGATATAATGTCTCGAGTCCCTCAGTTTGCAGACATGGAGTACCGAGAGACAACTTGACCAGCAGTATCCACTTGCACAGATAGAGGCCCGCTTCACCACCACACATCTCAGGTTCATCATGAGCGTATCCACCACATCATCTTTCTTTCGAAGGACATTGGGTATTTCTCCATGAGGTACAAGCCAGGTATTATGGTGAGTGTGAATTCAATATTTGAGGCATTTGAGTTTGTTGCATTTAAAACCCTTTTGATTATGTAACGTTTGCTTGGAAATTATTGTCTTTTCCCTATTTCAACTTGGTGGTTGGCATTGCTCTTTAGTAAGTGGTCACCCTAAGGAATAGTTTTTCTACTGGGGGGTCCCCTTGATGAGTCATCATTCCATTCTCGACCATAATTGTCACTTTCCACACTTCATCCCCTCATATCCTTACCTTTTGGTATTTTTCAGTGTACTAACCCAAGAAGGGATTGTCCCTCATTTCATGGGAAGAAGGGGTTGAATTCCAAGAGGGAAGGTAGTTGGAAAAATATAAAATCCTAATCATGAACCTTCCAGATGCTCACCCAAAGTGGTCTTGAGAACAATTAAATGTTTCTCCTAAAAAATTAAAGACCTGCAAAATCAAACACATAATATAAATGTCCCATTTGTTGATGGATCTACACAAGGTGCATTAACCCTAGGGAGTACCCAATGTTTGGACCTTAATTAATTAATGGAAATAAAATGTATTGGAAAAAGGATGCATTGAAAATGAAGGTACAACACACCCTCTACAAAGGAAACCATAAATGAGACACTACAATCCCTTGTATGTCATGAAACTCATGTCCAAAAGTCTTTCCCCTTATCTATATCATCTTCTCCACATGTCTCAAAGAGGGGTTCACCTAGGAAACACTCCATGACTTAGGGCATGGTTCACCCAATAGGTCACCTTTTCAACCCTCCCATACCTAAAATTGGAAAATTGCATAGGGTCTTTGAGAACTTTTTTAGTTTGATGAGGTAGTTTTGGATGCACGTGCTTAGATGTCTCTTTTATTGAATTGATTTACTTACCATGATGCATTTGAATTGAGATCCTTGGAGGGTGTATTCATTGTCTTTGTAGGACCTTTCTTGTTGGACATATTTGGAAGAACAAACCTAGCTTGGGCTTCCTTGGGGCTTGAATCCCAGAGGTTGAATACCATGGACCGCACACCAAATGATAATGGAATCCTTTGGAGGATTGAGAGACACCTTGGAGGACCTCACCTATGCCCCCACTAGCCCAACATTTTTCCTTTAGAGGAAAAAAAATCACATTTGGAAAGCTTGATGTAATACCCCAAGGTCAAGCCCATGTTGAATTGTAATTAGGCTGGTGAGCCAAGTGTTTATAAGTTGGAAGGATTATGTGTTTGTTAGGTTGGAGAGCCTAGATGCTAATGCCAGTGAGCCTAATTTTGTATATGTAATTATGCAGATCATTAATACATCATTTCATGTAGACAGACCACAAAGAAAGAGTTATGGGGGACTAAGATCCACTAGGAAGGGAAAGGGAAGGGGGCTGAGAGGCTAGGAAAAAGGGACTAAGATTGAGGGCTTAACCCAAGGGAATATTATAATGTATTTCCTAAATTACTAAATTTTGGGAAATAAACCCTCTTATCCTAATTTCCTTTGAAGAGGGGAATGAACTCCAAGTGGAGAGGAACGAGCTCCTAGAGATCCATGTGTCATCTAGGATGCATGCAGTTTTATGGGGAAAAATCCGTCATTGTGGGGGTTCGCTAGCCATTCTTGCCATCTTTCCTCACGGGATCACTCACAATTTTGTCCATATTTTGCACCCATTCACTCATGCACTGAGAAGGCATGCAGCTAGCCAATTTACACCATTATTGAACCCTCTACCATCATGAACCTTTGTAACTTTCACGCACTGGTACCATGCCTTACCCAATTTTGCTACTGTGGTTATCCATTGGACTTAAGAGCTGGACAAAAGAAGCAGGTTTTCCAGCATGTGGTTTGAAGAGGTGGGTTGTTAGGACTGTCGGTTGAAGAAGAAGGTTATCAGGCCTGTGAGAAACTCTCTCCAGGTGAGAGAGATTTTTGGGGAAGTGATTTCTCCTGGAGGGAGTCCAACAGCAGCTACAGAGCTCTGAGAATTCGTGATTTGTCCTGTTGCTAAAGCTCTGGAAGGGAAGTGTAGCAGTCGATAGACTGTGGAACAATGAAGGTGTATATTCTCGGGGTGGGACAGGCATGTGGGGAATGAGATTCTATGAGTGGTGGGCGTAAGTAGGCTCCTTGGAGGGAATCCTTCATGTTGCATTGTGAAACTTTCTGTAGTCTCAGCCTAGCCTAGGATTCCCTTTACCCTGGGTGGAGTTTAGTCCCAGCTCGGGGGTGACCCACTGCTGATATCTTGGAGCAGCGTTGTCTAAGGCTGGGAGGTTTGTGGAAGGTCTGTACGTAGTTGGTAGTCTTCTCATAAAAATATAAGTACCAATTCTATGATAATTTTACATGCTATGTTTAAATGTTGTGTTTAGGTACATGTCTGAAGTTTATCAGAATTGCCTGTGTTTATTGCATGTATGTGTTTACTATCACTTCCACATGAATATGTGTATGAGAATAATGTTTATATTTGTTACATTTGCATTATATATGTGTGTGTGTGTGTGTGTATGTGTGTGTGTGTGTGTGTGTGTGTGTGTGTGTGTGTGTTTGTGTGTGCGTGTGTGTGTGTGTGTGTGTGTATGTATGTATGTATGTATGTATGTATGTATATGTATGTATGTATGTATGTATGTATGTATGTATGTATGTATATGTATATGTATGTATGTATTTATGTATGCATATTAGAGTTTGGACAAAGTAGAGAGAGTTTTTGGTAGCATGCCCGACCTTGGGATGACCGAGTACGTTACAATATGGTATCAAATCCCATGGTTTCAACACTAAACCTGGATGGGCCACGAATGTGGAATTTGAAATCAAAAATTACACAAGGAATTGATGTACAGAGTGCCAAGAGGGCCTTGAGGGAACACCTTGGTTGTGTTCAGAAGCTTAGGAGGTATAGCAGTTTGATCAACCATGGTGGACATGATATTGGGACAAAAAGTTAAATTTGGGTTGTTGGATATTTTCGAAAGAAGACAGATCCCTCACAACTATCATATCTGGAGAAGATGCATGACAGTTAACCATCAAATTCCTTCAGACTTCGTGTCTTCGATGAGTTTTAAGGTTTTGTTGAGAAAGGAGTCGAATCACGAAGCTCCAAAGTCCCTAAATGACTCTCAACCGTAGATCATTCGGGAGGAGGAGAATCATTGGATTTCCCAAGTGGTTCGGTGGTTCGGTGTTCAGGGAAATTCGTTGGAGATTGCATGGTGAAGAAATCACCAAAGTTCTGAAGCATTGGAGATGACGTGGACCTAATCGATAGTCGGCAGTTTAAAAAAATTTCAAAAGTGTTGATGAGAAGAAATCCTTGAAGTCCCAGTTTTTCAAAGTGATGTGACATGATGACATCACCGGGAGTGATGTGCACTTGTTCAATTGTCGACAGTTCAATGGTTTTGCAAAAGTTTTGATGAGAAGAATCCTCGAAGTCCTGGTTTGCCGAAGTGATGTGACACAATGACATCATTGGGGGTGATGTGGAAGTGTTCGGCAGTTCGACGGTTTTGAAAAACTGTCGATGAGAAGAAATCGTCGAAGTCTCGAAGCGTCAGATATGAGGTGACATGATGAAATCACCTAGGGTGATGTGCACCTACCCTAAGTCTGCCATGTGTCACTTGTTTTTGTACTTTTGATAGGCCCTTAGTACTGATTGGGGACTAACATGTGTCACTTGATGGTGGGGTCATGTGTCACCACCTTGATTAATGAGAGATGTACTATGTGGACCCCGAGAGGTTAAGAATTTTGGGAGTTCATCGTTCGAGGAAAAAATTTGGAAGAACTTTCGGATCTCCGAAGTCCCGTAGTCCTAAAGTCCTGAAGTTTCAAAGTCACGAAGCACCAAAGTGACGTGGCTTGGTTATGTCACCGGAGGTGACATGGGCACATAAGATGTGTGCCATGTGTCAGTGTGTTTTGTACTTTTGTAAGGCTTATTTTTCCAGTTACAACTTGACACATCTTACCCCTCAGATTGGGCCACGTGTCCACTTCTTGGAATATTCCACATAGCTCCTGGGTATGCATTACTAAGTGGACCCCAGGAGCTCACCAATTCGATGTTTGGAAAGAATGAAGTGAGAGGAAAGTGAAACCCTCAAAGCTCCGAAGAGCGAAGTAAATCCTCATCATTCATCAAGAGAGGACAGGCAGTAGTAGATCCTGTGGTCTGGAATATTCAAGGTATAATAGTTGAGGTAGAGGAATTTTGGAGGTCTAAAGGAAATATTCCATCTCAACTGTTGATCACAGAGGATGTGTGGTGCTAGATCCTAAGGTTTGGAGAAGTGATGCTCCAGAGGATTTGAGTTGTAGGTTGATTGAGTCGAGAAATCCTGGAGGGTCGGAGTTAATCTCGACCATTGGTCGGGAGATGACACATGGAGGCAAGAGGGGGGATCTCTGGTGAGTCAGCACTTCAGGATATTTGTAGAGAGTTTACTTGGAAACCGTTGAAGCTTGGATTCCTGGAGCTCCTATCCATCGTAGATCTAAACAAGGAATGAGGTCCATTAATCTATACATTCTCTGAGTATTCAGATAATTGGCATTCAGGCGAAATGTATTGTAATGAAGGCGTATCCTCTGAAGCCTCGAAAGCTCGAAGCACAAGGTAAGAACCTAGTTGTTAGCGTTGGGCACAGCCCATAGTCATATGAATTTGGGGGCCGAAGAAAAGGGGTTAGCACCCAAATTTTGTTTTAAAGAACAAGAAAGGGCTTAGAGAAGGAGCCCGTGGAATTTTTAATTGTACAGACCTACACCTAAATAAGTAAGGAACACATGTAAACTTGAATAAGGGATCCATCACAGATCCAAGATCTAAGTCGAATCTGAGTTGGAAGAATCCATGTACATGATTGCACCATTGAAAAGACAAATTGTTCAAGTATTCATAACTTCCTACTCAAAACTCAGAATTGAGCATGGAAACAAGCATTGGAAAGGTATTGAACGGTAGAAGATAATTATTCACCCATGAATTGGATTTAAATAGTCAATTTCTTAGGAAATCAACAAAAAAATATATTATTAATCATAATGGTTCATGTTTTCATGAAATTATTGAGAACAGTTAGCCTAACAAAGTTCTATTGGCTGCACATTTTTTGCAGAATTAACAGTTGTCAGATTAGAATCAGCATAGAGTGAAGAGTGATGGATGATACATAAGAGTATACAATAAAGAGGATGAAATCAGAGGGATGAATGTCCAGTTGGGTATGGAAGGAACCAACTCCAATGGACATGGAGGAGGAAAGGAGAAAGACATAAATACGGTTGAGACCCTCGGAAAATTGCAGATAGATGTCCAAAGCCACAAGGTTGATAATGAGAGGCTTATGAAGGCCATGGAACAACAAGAAGAATTCAATATGAAGTTAATGAAAATACCGGACAAAATTGAAAATAAGTTGGATAAGGAGAGTGGCTACAACAAATTAGGAAGCCACGGGACCCCTGAGGGAAAAGGAAGATCAAGGAGTGGTAGCAGACATCACCATCACTCCAAAAAACATTCCAATAGGAGAGCACACAGTAGCTCAAGTCCATCCCCTATCAGGAAGCATCATAGGATATCTAGGGTGGATGAATTGAAAGGAAAAATGAACAAGATCAAACCTCTTACTTTTGATGGTGACCATAAGAAGGATGAAGATGATAAGACATGGTTGCTAGGCATGAGGAAGTACTTCCAATTGAATAATTGTTCTTCTCATGCAGAGGGGAGAATTTCTATCTACCAGTTGAAAGGAAAGGCATCCATGTGGCGGGATCAGCTTTTGCAAGTCCAGCACCTCAGAGAGAAAAATGTGACTTGGATGGAATTCAAGAAGCATTTTGAGAAGAAATACCTAACCAAGAGGTATTATGACAAAAAGTTGAAAGAGTTCTTTGAAATCAAACTAGGAAGAATGACTATTGATGAATATGAATGGATATTTTTAGAATTGTTGAAGTATGTCTCCTTCATCAAGGATGAGACAGTGAAGATTCAGAGGTAACTGAGTGGGCAGCCATTCTTCATCAGTGATAAAATCCAATATGATGATCCCAAGACTTTGGAGGAAACCATAAGGAGAGAAAAGTGTTTATATGATCAACATAAAGGAAATCCTACTGAAGACTTGGGAGGACAAGAAGAATTTCAAGAGGGAACAGAGGCAGAAGGAGAACAAGCCACCCTTTTTCAAAAACAGTCCTCAAGGACAACCATCTTTTAGAGAGCAAAAAATGGTTGAGGTAGGAGGGAAAATGCCAAGACAGACAGCCATTCAATGTTGGGGCTATAAAGGAGACCATAATTATAGAGATTGTCTTCAAAAAAGTGATAAAGTGAGAGTTGTCCACAATGTACAGCAAGAAGAAATAGTGGAGGACATAGGCATAAGTGTACATAGGATATATGCATCCCTAGAAAACAAGCAAGTTGAGTTTCAATCACACATGATTGAAGTTTAAGGTATGATCAATAACCATGCCTTTACTATTTTAATAGATTCGAGAGCTATTCATAGCTATATAGATCCTAAGGTAGTGGAAAGATTGTTTTTTCCAAGAAGCAAGCATGAGAAATCTTGGCTGGTACAGTTGGCTACAGGATCCAAGAGAAAATCTGTTGAGTTGGTTAAATCATTTCCAGTGGACATGAATGGGCTAAGTACCAAGGAAAATTTTCACATCCTGCCATTGGGTTCATATGACTGTCTAATTGGTATATATGGGTTGGACCAACACCATGTTGTCTTAGACTTTCATAACAAATAATTTACTTGCCTGGATGGGGAAGGGAACCCAAGAACATTCCAATGAATTATGTGGGTAGTTATTGTCTGAGAGATCTCATCAATGTAGATGAACAAGTGTTACAGGAAGGGCAGCCAAATATTTGAAGCTCACATGTAGGAAGCACCTAAGGATAAGGTGCCAAATATGGAGGATCACTCAGTCCTAAAATATTTTGAGGTTGTGTTCAAGGAGATACTAGGACTACCCCCAAAGAGAGATATTGATTTCTCTATAAATTTTCATTTCTCTATAAATTTGATTCTTGGAGGAGCTCTAGTATCAAAGACTCCCTACATAATGAGTACACCAGAGCTAAAGGAGTTGTAAATTCAGCTTGAAGAGATTCTAAATAAGGGGTATATACACCCAAGTGTGTCACCTTGGGGTGCCCTAGTCTTGTTTGTGAAGAAGAAAGATGGTACATTGAGATTGTGCATCGATTTCAGACAATTGAACAAGGTAACTATAGATAACAAGTATCCTTTGCCAAGGATCGATGATATCTTTGATCAGTTTAAGGATGCAAGGATATTCTCAAATATTGATCTCAGGTCAGGATATCAACAAGTAAGGATTAGAGATGAAGACATCAGTAAGACCGCCTTCAGGACAAGGTATGGTCATTACGAATTCACATTGGTGCCATTTGGGTTATCAAATGCACCAGTTGTTTTCATGTGCTTAATGAGTGGTGTTTTCAGGGAATATTTAGACAATTTTGTCATTTTATTTTTGGATGACATCCTTGTATATTCCAAGTCTAAATAAGAACATGAGCATCATTTGAGGATGGTGTTACAAGTGATAAGAGAGAACCAGTTTTATGCCAAATTGAGAAAGTGCTCATTTTATCAAAACCAAATTCACTATTTGGGGCATATCATATCCGAAGAAAGGATAGCAGTGGACCTTGAAACGATTGAGGCCATTAAAGGGTGGACAACACCTAAGAATGCGACCGAAGTTATATCCTTCATGGGTCTAGTTGGATACTAAAGAAGATTCATTGCAGGGTTTTCAAGAATTTCTCACCCAATCACTTCCTTGCAAATGAAGGGGTGAAGTTTCAATGGACAGGAGAGTGTGAAAAGAGATTCCAGCAATTGAAGCATATGTTAACTAGTGCTCCAATTCTAAGGATTGTTGATCCGAATGAAGATTTTGTGGTTTGCACCACTGCATGAAAAGAATTACTTGGTGGAGCCCTCAGTCAAAATGTGTTTGTGATATGTTTTGAATCCAGAAAATTGAAAGAGCATGAAAGTCTCTATTCCACTCATGATTTGGAGTTGGCATCCATAGTGAATTCCTTGAAGAAGTGGAGGCACTACCTCATGGGAAAGAGGTTTGAGCTGAGGATAGACCATAATGGTATGAAATATTTGTTTGATCGACCAACTTTGAATGTTAGGCAGAGCAGATGGTTGGAATTCCTCTGTGAGTATGACTTTGGTATCAAGCACATCAAAGGAAAAGAGAACAAAGTGGTTGATGCACTTAGCGGGAGAGTGAATGAACTGCATGCTATAGCCATTATCATGTATCAGATTGATCTTAAAGGCATAATTTCTAAGGCTGAAAAAGTAGATTTGCAATACATGGAATCGGTAACAAAATTACAACAAGGTCAAATGCAACAGACAGTTGAAGATTATGAAGTGGGAATTGATGGAATTCTCTTGTACAGGAACATAATTTATGTACCCAATTCTCATGAATTGAGGAGTATGATTTTAAAAGAGATGCATAATGTACCTTATGTTAGACACCCAGGATATCAGAAAATAGTTGCAGCAGTCAAGAGAAAATATTATTGGCCAGGCATGAAGAGGGAGATTGTTGAATACATTTCTAAATGCTTGGAGTGTCAAAGGGTCAAGGTTGAGCATAGACACCCAGCTGGGTTGTTGCAGTCATTTCCCATTCCTGAGTGGAAGTGGGAAGTGGTGACAATGGATTTCATCACCAAATTTCCCAGAACAAGCAAGAAACAAATTTGAACTTCAACACAACTTATCACCCCGAGACTGATGGGAAAACAGAAAGGGTGAACCAAGTGATAAAGGATATGCTAAGGATGCATGTGATGGACAAACCATCTAAATGGGAATATTATCTACACTTGGTAGAATTTTCCTACAACAATGGGTATCAAGCATCATTGAAGATGAGCCCATTTGAGGCATTTTATGGCATAAAGTGAAACACACCAATAAGTTGGGACAACCCAGCTAATAGAGCAGTGGTTGGGCCAGAGTTGCTCAGGGAAATGGAAGAGAAAATGTTGAAGATAAAATATAATTTAAAGGCTGCCCAAGATAGGCAGAAAAGCTATGCTGACAAGGGTAGAACTCACAGAGAATTTAAAGCGGGGATCATGTTTTCTTGAAGGTGAAGGCCAACAAAAGTTTCCTGAAGTTGGGAAAATGTTCCAAGTTGGAAACCAGATATTGTGGGCCATTTGAAATCCTAGAGAGGATTGGACCAGTAGCTTATATGATTGCATTTCCTACATCTATGTCTATACATAATGTATTCCATGTATCATTGCTTAAGAAATATATACCTGATGTTAATCATGTTATTGATTGGAATGTGATTCAGGTCGAGCAAGAAAGCACTTTTCAAGTGCATCTAGTATGCATTCTAGACCAGAAAATCAAACAACTCCAGAATCGATCTATATGGCTTGTAAAGGTCCAATGGACCTGGTATGGTCCTGAGGACGCAACTTGGGAGCATGAAGATGTTATACGGGAAAAATACCTGCATATTTTTTAAGATTTTGGAAATCTTGTTGATGTTATGTAAGTAAGATGCACTGAGGACAATGCATAAATAAGGGGAGGGGATCATAATACCCCAAGGTCAAGCCCCTCCTGAATTGTAATTATGTTTATAGGTTGGTGAGCCAAGTGTTTATAAGTTGGAAGGATTATGTGTTTATTAGGCTAGAGAGCCTAGATACTAAGGTTAGTGAGCCTAATTTTGTATATGTAATTATGCATATCATTAATAAAAATACATTGTTGTGTGTAGACCGACCATGAAGAAAGAGTTATGGGGGACTAATCTCCACTAGGAATGGAAAGGGAAGGGGGTTGAGAAGCTAGGAAAAAGGGGCTAATCTTGAGGTCTTAACCCAGGGGAATATTATAATGTATTTCTTAAATTACTAAAGTTTGGGAAATAAACCTTGTTATCCTAAGTTCCTTTAGGGAGAGGAATTAACTCCAAGTGGAGAGGAAGGAGCTCCTGGAGAGCCATGTGTTATCCAGGACGCATGCAGTTTTATGGGGGAAAAGCATGTGGTTTGAAGAGGTGGGTTGTCAGGCTCGTGGGTTGAAGAAGCAGGTTGTTATACATGTGAGCAACTCTCTTCAGGTGAGAGAGATTGTTGGGGAAGTGATTTCTCCTGGAGGGAGTTCAGCAGCATCTATAGAGATCTGAGAATTCTTGATCTAACTTGTTGTTGAATCCCTTGAAGGGAATTGGAGCAGTCGATGGAATGTGAAACAATGAAGGTGTATATTCCTGGTGTGGGACAGGAATGTGGGGAATGAGAGTCTGTGAGCGGTGGGCGTAAGTAGGCTAATTGGAGGGAATCCTTCATGTTGCATTGTGCATCTTTCCGTAGTCTCAGCCTAGCCTAGGATATCCTTTACCCTAGATGGAGTTTAGTCTCAACTCGAGGGTGACCTACTATTGATAGCTTGGAGCAGCGTGGTTTAAGGCTAGGAGTTTCATGGAAGGTCTGCACACAGTTGGTGGTCGTCTCAGAAAAATATAAGTACCAATTCTATCTTAATTTTACATGCTATGTTTAAATGTTGTGTTTAGGTACATGTCTGAAGTTTATCAGAATTGTCTGTGTTTATTGCATGTATGTGTTTATTGTCACTTTCGCATGAATCTGTGTATGAGAATAATGTCTATATATGTTACATTTGCATTGTGTGTGTGTGTGTGTGTGTGTGTGTGTG
>ML779362.1:173680-242792 GCA_009831015.1 Picea engelmannii
GTGGGAAGTACTATGTACTTTGTGCCTTGTACTTTATGTCTAATTTCACTTTGACTTAGGAGATTTAAGTCAAAAGTGAAATTTGGTCATTTATGCCTAAAATGACTATTAATTCACTTTGTGGGTGAATTAGGAGACATAAATTGAACTTAGGGAACTTAACCCAAAGTGGGTTTGAGAGTGAGATTATTGTGGGATGATCTCAACCTTTGATTAGACTTGAGATGGGATGATCTCAACCATACATCATTTAGGTTTCCTTATGGAGGTTCAAGAGGGGCGCAAAGGAGGAGTAAGAGCTCATGCACTCATTTGTTGACTTGGAGAGTTTGAGAGAGAGCATGAGAATGAGGTTTCAAGCATATTGTCAGGCTATCTTGGGCGCTCCCTTCCATGGAGATAGCCAACAAGCTTAGGGCCTTGTTTATTTAGTGGGGATGTTCTTTCTTGAAGGAGGGTGCACTTGGTGAGGAGGGTGCATCATCAGCAGGGAGGACTTTCATAGATCATATTGAAGTGAGGGTTGTTTTAGAGGGAGGATACTCATCAGTATCAGAGTATTGTGGAGGGGTTTCTTGATCAGAGCTTCCAGTTGGCTTCTGGATCCAGTTCAATGGTGTCAGCATTTATGGAAGGTGCACCATCCTAGGGCGCTCTTGCTTCAGTTGGACTAGTGTTGCAGCTTGGATCAATTTTCTATTGTATCAAGTTCATCTATATATTGTACTTGTATTCCACCTTCCATTCTCCCTATATATACACTTATATTCATAACTGGTTTTCTTCCGGGGGGGGTTTATCGAGGGTCGTGTTGACCAAAAATACCTGTGTTCATTTTCATGTATGTTAGAGTGTAGAACTATTGTATTTTCATATGTAAATATCTCTAGGTGTGTTACATTTATTTTGGTATGCATGTGCTAACCATTGGTGACTAAAACTACATGCTAGAGCGCCTAAATTGCTTATGTAACCGTAACAAATCAGCAAAGAAGTTCCTGAACTGTTGGCTATAATAAAATAGTAGAAAAACCTTCATTGACAATTGAAATTTAGAGCCAACTTGAGGTCAAAAACAAATCTAGTTGGCAGCTTGATAGGATTTGGAAAATCTTCATGGTATCAGAGCTTGGTGGCTGATTTCTGAGTAGTTTTGGACAGCATATGAGTGGGTTGTTTTAGACACCTTCTTGGCAGATTTTATGGACAACCATTGACAGAGTTTAGTGGCAGCTTGTTGGCATATTTTTGTAGAGGGTTGTAGATTATCTTGTGGACAGTTTCGTCAGTCTCTTTTCACACCTACGTGGTAGGAGTGAGGCTTATTTTTCACGACCTCTTTTCACACCTATATTGCTAGGAGTGAGGTTAGAGTTATCTTTCCTCTTTTAACACCTATGTTGACAGGAGTGAGGCAGTGTTCCTTTGCAGTTGGAGCATCATTTGGAGTGCAATTTGGCAGTCATGTCATCATATTATATATGTGTGGAGGATAGTCTAGCTGGGGATAGAAACTGGTCGCCTTGGAAGACCAGGATTGTCTTTGTATTGGAAGACCTCGAACTATGGGACATAGTTGAGGTATTAATTCTCGTTCCCCTTGATACTGGTCTCGTCTTGTTAGCAGAGTTCAGGAAGAGGAACAACAAGGAAAAGAGGACCATATGTGATGCAATGTTGGATCATATCATTCCCCATTTGACCGGGAAATATTATGCATATGATATGTGGGAATCTCTATGTAAGCTTTATCAGAGCTCTAATGAGAACTGGAAGATGGTTCTTGATGATCGACTCAAGGGAATTTTCATGGTCAAGAGTGAGTCAGTGACTTCATTCCTTGGTTGATACACCTAGATCAAAGACGATATTGGAGCCCTTGGAGAGGTGGTGGAACCTAATTCTATGGTGAGGAAAGCCTTAAACATCTTTACCAAACCATGGGGTCCATTCGTTCGTGGCATTGTTTCCAGGGAGGTCATGCCCACATGGGAGAGGATGTGGGATGAATTCGTCCAGGAGTATACTAGACTTGTAGCAGAGGCCTCTGGATAGCAACAGCAGTAGAAACAGTAGTGAGGTCAGGGTGATGAGTATCTTTCTCTTTGGACAAAGGGAAAGAAGAAGGTCAGTCTGGGAGGTCATCAAGGTCCCACGTTTGGGGCCCCACCACAGGGAGGAGAGAGCAGCAGTGGTCAGAATAGAGATATGAGAAAAATGAAGTGCTTTGATTGTAAGAAGTTGGGGAACTATGTTGGACAGTGTCCCAATAGGAAGAAGAAGAGGGGTGGTACCACAACTACAAAAGAGGATGCATAGTTTCAGACTTAGTTCGAGAGAGTGTGTGCTTTCCTCATATGTTTCACTTCAGTTGAGAAGACACCCAGTGACTGGTATATTGATAGCAGGCCTTTGAGCCAAATGACTGGACTCGAAAAGAATTTGACTGATCTCAGAGACACCGAGGACATGATGGAGATTTCTCTTGGAGATGACTCCTTGGTTAGAGTTGTTGGGATTGGCAGTGTTACCTTTCGAAGAGATGGCATGCCACCTATATTGTTCAAGGACATTCTCTATGTCCCTGGGTTGAAGAAGAATTTTATTTCAGTTTCTACCCTCCAGGATAGAGGTCTTGAGGTGTCCTTCAGAGGGACCAAGGTATTCATTCACCCTATGGGGTCCTCGCTTGCATCAGGACAAGTGATTGGAGTGAGGGATGGTAAACTGTTGAAATTTATTTTTCATCCTCTTCATGCATTGGCAGTGAGCAATGATAGCAACAGACAGACATGTGAGATATGGCATCGTAGGATGGCCCATTTACATCATGGAGCTCTCGGAGGATTGAGAGAGTTTGTGAACAGAGTGCCACGAATCAATATAGAGCATCAAGATGTTTGCATAGGGTGTGCACTTGGTAAGTTTACCAAGGCCTCGTTCCCCGGCAGTGACACCAGGTCCACTAGGATACTGGATTTAGTACACACGGATGTCTGTGGGCCCATGACTCAAAAATTCTTGAGTGGTTGTGAGTACTATATCACATTCATTGATGACTACTCAAGGAAGACCTGGATATATTTCCTAAATATGAGGAGTGAGGTCTTCAAATGGTTCCAAGATTTCAGAGCTCTTGTGGAGAACCAATCTGGAAAGAGGATCAAGGTCTTGTGGTCGGATAATGGGGGAGAATATTCCTCCACATAGTTCATATAAATGTGTGCCTAGCATGACATTAGAAGATATATGACCGTACCATACAACCCCAAACAAAATGGGGTTGTGGAGAGGAATAACTGGGTTATCACCGGTGCAGCAAGATCCATGTTCCACGATCAGTGTTTTCCTTTGTACTTATGGGAAGAGGCGAGTTATACTGCAGTTTACCTGTAGAACATGAGCCCCCACAGGATATTGGGGAAGATGACTCCTCATGAGGCCTTCACTAGTAGGAGGCTCGATGTCGAGCACATCAGGATCTTTGGGTGCTTGAACTTTTCTCATTTCCCCTCAAAGAAGAGGACAAAGCTAGACCCCACATCCCAGCAGGGGATTCTAGTTGGATACTCAGAGGTGTCCAAATCCTATCATATCAACATTCCATCACTTACTAGGAGAGTGGTGGTGATCAGAGATGTCACATTTGAGGAGGATATGTATTTTCAGATATCTCTTGAGTCGAGAGTCATTTTTGAGGATGTTGCAGAGGCACCGATTGATGTCTAAGAGGGAGAATAGCCTCAAGTTTTAGGTACACCAATATCAAGGGTGATAGGGTCACCATGCACAACTTCAGGGTCACATTGAGAGGGGGCAGAGGCTTCAGGATCTCAGAGTGTTGAGACTATCCCTAAGGAAATTACTCTTGGGTAGAGAGACCTTACTTCTCCATTGACCACTTCATGGAAGAGGAGACCTAGATGGTTTTAGGAGACCCTAAAGGATGCCAAGGAAAATGTAGGTGAGCCCAAGAGCCATATCGAAGAGAGTAGACCTCCAGTCATATTTGGAGCATATTTGGAATTAGTAACAAGTATCATAGATATTTATCCATAGGCATTTGCGCAAGCAGTGGACCAGCAGGTCTGGAGAGAGGCCATGGTGGAGGAGTATGACTCCATTGTGCGCAACGATGTTTGGGAGGTGGTTTCAAGGCCAGTGGGGAAGTTAGTTGTGACTTCTAGGTGGTTGTACAAAACCAAGTATGTTTCATATGGTGGCATAGAGAAACACAAGGCTCGTTTTGTGGCACGAGGCTTCTCTCAGATAGAGGGAGTCGATTATGATGAGACATTCGCACCAACTGAGAGATACACCTTGATCAGGAGCATTATTTCCATAGTGGCAAATATGGGTTGGAGCATTCACTGGATGGATGTGAAGACCACATTTCTGATTGGATTTATAGATGAGGAGGTGTACATTGAGAAACCATAGGGGTTTGAGGTGAGTGGGAGGGAGACTCATGTTTGTCTTTTGAGAAAGGAACTTGATGGTCTGAAGCAAGATCCCCAAGCTTGGTATTCACGTATTGATACACACTTGATTCAGATGGGCTTTGAGAAGAGCGATGTTGATCCTAACCTCTATTACATCATTAGAGGTGAGGACACGCTCATTCTCATTCTATATGTGGATGACTTGTTCATCACAGGAGCCGAGGATCTCATAGTTGAGTGCAAGTTGGGAGTTGCATCAGAGCTTGAGATGAGTGGCATTGGGTTGATGCACTATTTTCTGGGAATGGAGGTATGGCAGGAGGAGGGACACATATTTATCGAGAAGGGGAATTATGTTGCAGATATTCTGAGCAGATTTCAGATGGAGGACTACATACCTATGTCAACAACCATGGTTACCAACTGGAAGAAGCTTAGTGCTTCAGATTCCCAGTTGGTAGATGCTACAATTTATAGGTATTTGATCAGTTCATTCATGTATCTGGTCAACACTAGACCAGATATATGTTTTGTCATGAATACTCTCGGCCAGCATATGGTAGAGTCGATGAGTGTTCACTAGATTGGGGCAAAACATGTGTCGAGGTACATTGCTGGTACATTTGATTTTGGCCTAGAATAAATCAGAGTTGATGGGGTCAATTTGGTTGTCTACATCGACTAAGACTGGGCGCGATGTGCTACTGACAGGAAAATCACCTCAGGGTGTTTCTTTGGTTTGGGGTCAGGAATTTTTTTCTGGTTCAACTGGAAGCAGAAGTTAGTTTCTTTGAGTTCCGCCAAGGCAGAGTACATGGAAGACATTCGGGCTAGTTGCGAGACTATTTGGATTCGTAAGATTCTGGTAGGATTATTTGGTCAGGATTTGCCACCGACCGTCATACATTGCGATAATCAGAGTTGTATCAAACTCTCTGAGAATCCAATTTTCCATGACCGGTCGAAGAACATTGATATCATATATCACTTCCTCATAGATTGGGTTCAGAGAGGGGCAGTGCAGTGAAAGTATATATCGACTGAAGAGCAGATTACAGACATCCTCACCAAGTCCCTGCCAAGGGGAAAACATGTCTACTTCGTAGACAAGATGGGCTTGGTGAGAAACACCTTCCTCAGTAAGAGGGAGTGTTTACATTATGTACCTTGGGAGGTGTTACCCATGTGTTTGTGAGCTCCTAAACACATGTGGAAGGTACTATGTACTTTGTTCCTTGTACTTTTTGTCTAATATCACTTTGATTTAGAATATTTAAGTCAAAAGTGAAATTTGGTCATTTATGCCTAAAATGACTATTAATTCACTTTGTGGGTGAATTAGGAGACATAAAGTGAACTTAGGGAACTTAACCCAAAGTGGGTTTGAGAGTGAGATTATTGTGGGATGATATCAACCTTTGATTAGACTTGAGATGGGATGATCTCAACCATATATCATTTAGGTTTCCTTATGGAGGTTCAAGAGGGGTGCAAAGGAAGAGTAAGAGCTCATTCACTCATTTGTTCACTTGTAGAGTTTGAGAGAGAGAATGAGCATGAGGTTTTAGGCATATTGTGAGGTTATCTTGGGCACTCCTTTCCATGGAGATAGCCAACAAGATTAGGGCCTTTTTTATTTAGTGGGGAGGTTGTTTCTTGGAGGAGGGCGCATCATCATCAGGGAGGACTTTTAGAGCTCAAATTTTAGTGAGGTTTATTTCAGAGGGAGGCTACTCATCATTATCAGAGTATTTTGGAGGGGTTTCTTGATCAGAGCTTCCAGTTGGCTTATGGCTCCAGTTCAGTGGTCTTGTCAGCATTTATGGAGGGTGCACCATCCTAGGGCGCTCTTTCTTTAGTTAGACTAGATTTCCAGCTTGGATCAAGCTTATATTGTATCAGGTTCATCTATATATTGTACTTTTTGTATTCCACCTTCCATTCTCCCTATATATACACTTATATTCCAAACTGTTTTTCCCCGGGGGGGTTTTATCTAGGGTCATGTTGACCAAAAATACATGTGTTAATTTTCATGTATGTTAGAGTGTATAACTACTATATTTTCAGTTGTAAATATCTCTAGGTGTGTTACATTTATTTTTGTATGCATGTGCTAACCCTTGGTGACTAAAACTACATGCTAGAGAACCTAAATTGCTTATGTAACCGTAACAAATAAGAAAAGAAGTTCTTGAACTGTTGGTTGTTATAAAACAGCAACAAAACCTCCATTGACAATTGAAACTTAGAGACAACTTGAGTTCAAAGACAAACCTAGTTGGCAGCTTGATAGGACTTGGAAAATATCCAGGTCGGGTACGTTACACTTGACGTCTTATTGGGGCTAGGGTTTGGAGTGGTGGTGATGTTGACTTGACAGTTGGCACCTTTTGGATGGAGAGAGACCTTGACTTGATGAAGAAGGCCATATAGCTTGGGAAGAATCCCTTTGGAGGCCCAATGATTCATCTCCAAGATCAACGTTCACCCAAAAGTGTCAAAGTGTTTCCCTAGAGGGGTGACATCATCTTTATTTTAGGGTTTCTCATGTGAAAATTTAATTTTAAGTTGTGGAAGGGGAAAAACAAAGGGAGACATCTCCCTTGTTTTGTGGTTTACCCTTTGTATGTGGAAAAACACTTTTTAGGAGGTTTGATATAAATAGAGATCAACCTCATTTCATTTTATCATATCTCTCCCATTGTGAGAAGACTACTTGGCTGAAATTTGAGCCCTACTTGGGAAATTTTATCTATCTCTCTTTGATACTATCTCTTGTGATTATTTGTCTTAGCTATTAGATGAATAAGTAATGCACTATCTTTCTTGGAGGCTATTTCTTTCTTTTATGGTGGATTTTTCTTGGTTAAAAAGAGTTTATCTTGTTAATGCTTGGACTAGGTAAGGAATATTTCTTGGTATTTCTTCTTTTCTTGGTCACAAGGTTAATTTGCTAATATTTTGGGGAGTATAAGGGAATACAAGCCCACTAAGCCCATCATAATTGTCTTGGAATGATTTGTTGCATAAGGGAATACTAGGAGAAGTAAAAGGGTTTACACCCTCCTAGGATTTTCCCTAGCTAGTTTTGTTTGCCTTGTGATACATGGAATCTTGAGAGATTGAAATTCTTTATGTTATGATATTTTCTATATTATTTAAGATTTCCAAATCCTCATTGGTTTCTATATCGGTCAAGTGGATCTTGAGATATATTTAATTAAAAGTAAATCCATTAGTGATCTGAAAAGATCTTTTACACGATTATGGTTGAGTTATTAAGAATGTTTTGATTAACCAATTAGGAAGTTATAGAATAAATATAGAATCCATATGAAAATGTACAGAACTGAAATTAAGCATAAAATAGCAACAAACCATAACACCAATGTGATAACAGAGTTCAACAATCTCCCCTACGTCTTCGGGCCTTTAACTCAGTGGGTGAGGCTTTATTATTTTGTTCAAAGCTCAATAAGTACATCACATAAGTGCCAAAAGGTTACAAAATTGATATGTTCTTGTTCTCCCGGATCTTTAAAACCCAACAGAAGAAACAACACTCAAATCGAATGACCGAAGCTCCTAGAAATGGCCCACAAAGGTGTGCTCCTCAACTGCTTCCCTGCATAAAAATGGCTTTGGCTTGGAAAATATTCATCATAAACCTGCTCTGAATCTCCTCTGATCTCTCCATGGCCTCAAGAAGGCTTGTTTTATATAGATTTGAAGTTGTTAACCATCTCCCAACTTCCTCCCAAGATCTGGCCTCAAAAAGGGCCCAATATCCCCCAAAAATGGGCAAAATCCTCGAAAAATAGTTGAATTAATTAAATAAATCCATATGGTAAGTTAAAAACCCACTTTATACATTTGAATAGGGTGCAGACCCCTATTGCACTGGCCCCTGGTCCTATGGGCTCACTCCACGTGCTCTCAGGCTATGCGTTAACGTACCTGTGGGTTGGCCCCTAGTCTTTAGGCCCCGGTCGCATAGGCATGGCCCATGTGGCCAACCCCCATACCTCCACGCACCAGTTCAAAGGTGTAGCTCCAAGAATTAAGCCCCCAGTCGGTCAGGGCTGGCCCCCGCCCACCGGCGCTAACCCCCATAACTCTGCAATTGTCAACTTTTAATAGAATTGTGTCGAGTATGCAACAAAACACACCCGTAGCCCAGATGATTAGTACCCAGTGGTTAAGGAGTTGGTGCCCGAAGAGGTTGAAGGTTCAAACCTCCTGGCCTAATAAAAATTTTAACCAGTCGTCATTGGGCATCCACAGGGTGCCACATGGCACCACCTAATTGGGCCACGTGGTGACCAAGGGTTGGACCACATCGTACAATCGTATGCCTAGTCACCTGCCACCTATCTAAAATGTCAGCAAGTTGTATGTCTTGTCACCTGCCACCTCTCAGACACGTCAGCTAGACGTATGCCATGTGTCCATCTATTGTAGGGCCACCTCACCGTACGAACTACCATGTATCATCCATACAGTGACATGTGTCAAATCCATACAGTGCTAACTCGACGTGAAAATGACAAAAATGGGTGACATGTGTCACCTTATGGTGATGCTACATCATCATGATGATGTCATCCTGACGCATGCTGACGTCACATGTCATACATGTTGACGTCGGTGTTGACTTTGACCTGGTTGACTTTTTGTTTGCTTGGAAAAATGAACAGAACATGATATCAGGAGTATACGATGTCTATTTGAGCCTGTTCAAGTTGTGTTGGATTCGTATCGACAAGGCCTACACACACATCCATTTTTAAGCCATCAGAACTTTGATTTTTAGGCCTTTATGAGCCCCATCAATCTCCTGGATCTAATTTTGGATCACACCTCCCCACTCAAGGACCTTTTGGTCCCCAAAAGGTTACAAGAATGGACTTTTACTGATTACATACTCATAAGGATGAAAACAAAACACTATGTTGTCCAAAAATGATGTTATAACAGGGCATCATTTCAACATGTGTGATTACATTAATGGAAGCAAAATACAATGAAGTTGTGACATCCACTTTTGGAAAAACCAAGTGGTTGGTTTATTTCCTTCACGGTGTTCCTCTTGCTTCATTGGTAATCCTTCTTCCTTCATGAGTACATGCGCAACCCTTTTTTCCTTCCTTGGACAAAGCTCTGGATTAAGATTCCAACAATTAGCCTTTTAATGTCCACCCCTACTGCAATAAGTGCACTGAGTTTTTGGCATCCAAACTTGTCTTCTCTTCTCTTTCTTTTGTTGTGGATTTGAGTCTTTATGTCATGTTTCCTTCCTGGTCGACATAGGTTTCCTATACAAAGTTTGTCTCTTCCAACACTTGGAAACACAATGCTTGGGTGAATGACAAAAAGTACATGGATAAAGATTCCACAAGTTCTGAATTACTTGATTATGATTATTATAATCAAAAGGAGAATTGGTAAAATTATGACCATTATACCTTGCTTGTTGATATTCACTTTGCTTTGGAGATGACTTGCATTTACTACCACAATCCTAGAGTGATACTTCATTTCCCCTCATAAAGTGTTCCTGCAATGTCTTAAGATGGTCATTTGAAGCATTACTTGCTTCCGAAGTTTTGGAACCAATCTTGGAGTATGCTCCAAGTTCCACTTCACCATATCCCAATCCTAAATATTGAGGCCTTTCCACAACCTCAATGGGATTAAGAATGCCTTGGCCCTCAATTCCAAGACCCTTTCCTTCATAACCCATCTTGGTTAGAAATCTCAAACCTATACCTCTTGTATGTTTTTCAAATGCACCAAAACCATCTTGATGGGAAGAAGGAGAATTTGAAGAATGACCTTCACTGCATACCTCAAAGTTGTTTTATGAAACATATGTAGAAGGCACTTCCTTCAATCCTTCTTTGCCTTTGTTGTTCTTTGAAGCTTTCACTTGAACCGAGATCTTTCGTTCCAAGTAGTCTTCATACAACACTTTCACCATCTCGGTCATGGAAAACACTGAATTTCTAAACTCCTTCTCATCTATAGAAAGTCCTCCTATAGATGCCATCTTCTCCCTTGAGATGAGCTCTTCCCTGGTTAACATACAAAACTCAAATTCCAAATTTCAACTAGCGTTGATAGCACTTGATCCGAAAAGATCTTTTACATGACTATGGTTGAGTTATTAAGCATGTTTTGATTAACCAATTAGGAAGATTTAAGAAAGAGGAAGAAGTTATAGAAGAAATATAGAATCCATATGAACATGTACAGAACTGAAATGAAGCATAAAACAATAGAAAACCATAACACCAATGTGATAATGGAGTTCGGCAATCTCGCCTACATCTCCGGGCCTTTGTCTCAGTGGGTGAGACTTTATTATTTCTGTTCAAATCTCAATAAGTACATCACAGTACTGCCAAAATTTTACAAAACTGATCTCGTCTTGTTCTCCCAGATCTCTAGAACCCAACAGAAGAAATGACACTCAAATCAGATGACTGGAGTTCCCAGAAATGGCCTGCAAAGGTGTGCTCCTCAACAGCTTCCCTGCATAAAAATGGATTTGGCTTGGAAAATCTTCAGCATAAACCTTATTTGAATCTCCTCTGATATTTCCATGGCCTCAAGAAGGTCTGGTTTATATAGATCTAAATTTGGTAACCATATCCCAAATTCCTCCCAAGATCTGGCCTCAAAAAGGGCCCAATATCCCCCAAAAATGGGAAAAATCCTCCAAAAATAGTTGAATTAATTAAATAAAATCCATATGCTAAATTAAAAACCCACTTTGTACATTTGAATAGGGCACATCCCCCTATTTATCTAGCCCCTATTCCTATGGGTGCGCTCCACGTGGTCTTGGGTTAGGCGCTAACGTACATGTGGGTTGGCCCCTGATCTCTAGGCAACGATCACATAGGCATGGCCCATGTGGCCAGTCTCCATACCTCCATATGCCAATTCAAAGGTGTAGCTCTGAGAATTACGCCCCCAATCATTCGAGGTTGGCCCTCACCGACCGGGGCCAACCCCCATAACTCCGAAACTATCAACATTTAATAGAATTGCATCGAGTATGCAACAAGACACACCTGCAGCCCAGACTGTTAGTGACCAGTGGTTGAGGGGTTGACACCCAAAGAGGTCGAAGGTTTGAACCTCCCGGCCTAAAAAAAGTTTTACCAAGTCATCATTGGGCATCCATAGGGTGCCACGTGGCACCACCTGATTGGGACACATGACGGCCCAGGATTGGAGCACATCGTCCAATCATACGCCCAATCACATGCCACCTATCCGACAAGTCAGCAAGTCGTACGCTTGGTCACCTACCACATGTCTGACACATCATCTAGTCATACGCCATGTGTCCATTTGTCATAGGGCCATATCACTGTATGGAATGCCACATGTCATCCGTATGGTGACACATGTCAAATCCGTATAGTGCCAACTCGGCCTGAAAATGACGAAAATGGGTGAAACGTGTCACCTCCTAGTGACACCACGTCAACATGATGACATCATCATGATGCATGATGACATTTCTTGTCGTACATGTTGACATCATCGTTGACTTTAACCTGGTTGAGTTTTTGTCTGTTTGGAAAAAAGAACAGAACATGATATCAAGAGCATATGACGTTCGTTTGAGCCTGTTCAAGTTGCATTTGATTCATATCGACAAGGCCTACGCACACGTCTGTTTTGAATCCCTTATTAGAACTTTTATTTTAGGCCTTTCTGAGCCCCATCAAGCTCCTGGATCGGATTCTAGATCAATTAGGGATGCATCAAATCATCTTCTATTTTTTATTTTAACTTGCAATTTAACTATTGAAATATGCTAGTAAACCATCATTATCATTCTACTGCTAATTAGCGAACCTTTTGTCGGATTACTTTCTTTTTCATGGTTAAAACTTGTTGTTGTAGAAAATATTTTCTACATCCACTTGGCCATTACAAACTTACTCTAAAAACATCATATAACAACCCTCTAATACCATTAAATCTTGTGCTAAAGTATTGGAATAAATCAACATGTTTTATGCTTCACTTCCAAACAAATATTTGATGCTTTAATTGGTTGAATCTGTAGTAATTAGTTGTTTTCCTTGCTAACATATATTCTTGTTTACTTATTTAATTACGGAAAGCAAGCTTAACTTTATTTTCCACTTAACTTTGAGCTTGTATACATGTTTCTTCTTGTGTCTCGAGAAAGTACAATTCTCTTACGTAGGGACCCAAGCACTTGGAAACCATAAACTATCTTCGAGACTCGTTACCAAGCCAATATGTACTTAGTAACTTGACCTATAGGTGCATCACTTCCATAATCTCACTTTCCATCTCATTTCACCCTAGGGTCACCTGGGACTCCCCCCTTATGTTGGATTTTTCCTTCACTAAAGCAAGGGGAGGGTTTATCTGAGGTGACAGTGGGTAAAATGTCCCATCCTTATCGTCATATTGTGGATTGGGTCAGGATTTTACCAACCTACATTTTGCGTGATAACAGGTCCACGAAAAAAAAAATGATAAGTGATATATATCGCGATGATCAGGGTGAAAAGAGAAATCCCATGGGATAGGTGGAAAATAAGGGTGCAGAGAAGGGTGGGTCGGTCCACTGGAAAAAGTCTTAGAAATTATAGGTACTATATTGATTAGGGCGAAGAGAGGAAGCCAATGGGATAGGTCCCAAATAAGGGTTTTGGTGGGACCAATAGTTTTTTTTTACTCCTGCAGAGTTATACTCTAGCCTGAAGAATATTGCAGTGAAAAAATTATCAAATTGTTAACAGGGAAAATTGTGTAGGAATTTCAAAACCAGGATGCTCGAGGAAGGATTGCACGAAAAAATTTCCCTTATGTTTTTGTTATTCATTATTCTATTCCCATGGGTTAGGGTTTCTAGGGTTCTTATAGACAAGGGTTTTCCCTGCACTATAGCTCTCTAATATGTGTGTGGGGTTAAACAGTAGTAATTGGCCCAATATCTTAGGGCACCAACTAAGGAGGCTCAATCGTACCCTTAGTCATACTACTCGATTACCCAGGTCCTAGAGAGTATCTTCTTGAGTGATGTCCTTGGTGTCACTATTAGCAATCAAGCAGCCAATTGGTTGATCTAGAGCTAGTTTCAAAAGACCTAGGAGACTCCCAATATACCTGACGATAGACGAGGGTGATTTTCATATACATATTATTTCTAATGCAGTACTACTCGAAGGGGTACCAACAGGGGTTACAGAAGTTCTCAACAAGGTGAAACATTTGTTTCGAGTAACCGTGTGAAACCATCTATATTTCCTGCATGTATGCTTCCCCGACGGTGGTTTTACCCATTGAACAACAAATATTTGTGCTTTAAATATGTCGACATTACACGTCTCTATCCTGAAAAACAATTTCCCACAATTTTTGAAAAGGAAAGAGCTTTGATATCACTTGTAAGGTAGTTGATGTATTATAATAAGCATAAATAGAAATATTGCAGCAAATACTAATGAAACAACAAAATATGGAGAATAATAACACCAAATATGATAACTTTAGTGAAACAAATCTAAGTTTAGATGTCTCTTCGAGGGGGAAACCTCTATAAGAGTAGAGATCTATTACAATAATTCTCAAGACAAGACTTGAACCTGAAGAAATGCAAAGAAACGATTATTCTAGCGACATATTCGAGCAATCAGGTTTAAACCGGCTCCAATGTGGATGAGAAAATTTTATGCACATCAGTGTAGAAGCAGGTGAATCTGAGTATCCTTCATCACCAAGAAGAGAAGGAGATGACCAAACTCTTACACATTAAGATCTAGGTCAAGAAGAGAAAAATAGATGCCCTATTTGAATCCGGTTCACAAGATAATATCATAACAATGGATCTATTCAGCAAGCTTGGATTGGAGGTTCATGATCATCATAGCCCATATCCATTCGGATGGGTAAACAAGGATGTAGAGATCAAGGTAATCAAACAATGTAAGACTTAATTTGTAGCAAGTGTTGATTAGTTTTATGAAGTGGAATTGGACGTAGTACCCCTTGACATATGTGGAGTAGTGTTTGGAATCCCCTACATGTATATGAGGGATGCAATATTCATGATGATATCCAACCAGTACCGACTAATAAAGAATGGGAAGTCCTACATAATCAACACTCATAAATGTAAGTCAAAGATATCACCGGTAAGTTCCAACCAAGACAAGAAGTTGATTAGTTCTAGTAAGAAATATGTTTTACTTTTCTTAGGAGAAAATCAAACCAAGGATGACAATAAGAGTAAAGGCATTCCTAGAGGGGTGTACTAAAGAGTAGAAACAACAATTGGAGGAGTTTTTACAGGTATACAAAGGAGTTTTCCATGATATTAATAGGCTACCACTCAAGAGGGAAGTGGAACATGAAATACATTTATTTCCAGACTCTCCATTATTGAATATTGGGTTGTATAGACATTCCATTCTAGAAGCAAATGAAGTGAAGAAACAATTATAGCAGTTGTTGGAGCAAGGTGTGATTTGACCAACCACCTCACCTTGTGGGTCACCTATCATAATTGTGCCAAAGAAGGATGGGACTCGATGAATGTGTATCGACTACAAAGCATGGAACAATATTACACTAAAAAATTGAAACCCTCTGCCTAGGATCGATGATATGTTAGATCAATTGTAGCATGAAAAATATTTCACCAAGTTGGATCTAAAATCAGGATACCACCAGGTAATCATCAAGGAAGAATACACTTGGAAGTTTTCCTTCAAGACAAGGCAAGGTTTGTATGAATGGTTGGTCATGCCATTTGGTTTATGTAATGCACTAACTACAATTATGAGATTGATGAATGATGTATTACACCCATATCTAGATTCATTTGTTATAGTATGTTTATATGATATATTGGTTTATAGTGCTACTTGGGACGAGCACATCTCACATCGCATGCAGGTGTTAGAGGCTCTAAAGAAGCGCCAGTTGTTGGCTAACCTAAATAAATGTGAGTTTTCTTAGTAGTATATGGTGTATTTTGGGTATGTGATCAGTGAAAGGGAGCTCAAGATAGATCCCACAAATATGGAGGCCAACATGAAATGGCCAATTCCTAAAAATGTCACTGAAGTTAGGATTTTTGTTAGTGAAGAACAGTACTTGCATAAGTTCATAGCTCCATTTTTCAGTGGTAGTTTCACCACTCCACACCATAAAAGTGAGTGGTAAGAGTTTTGAGTGGGAGCAGAATCAACAAAAGGATTTTGATGAGCTAAAAAGAAATATCATTCAAGCACCAGTTATTTCATTACCGAACCTGCAAAATCCTTTCGAAGTGGTGATAGATGCAAGTGGGTATGCCATGGGAGAAATTTTTATGCAAGGAGGAAGGCATGTATGCTATCATTCCAAAATATTTCATGGGGAGGTTCTCAACTACCCTACCTATGACAAGGAACTCTATGCCCTGGTTCAAGTTGTCAAGAAGTGGAAGCACTATCTAATGTGAAAGGAGGTGATCATCCACATATATCACTAGTTTCTACAGTATTTGCAGGCCCATAGTAAGCTACATCATACTAGACATTACAAGTGGATGGGGTTTTCACAACAATTTCATCTAGTCATCAAGTATAAGAAGGGTAGCACAAATAGGTTGATATACATGCTTTCAAGGCCACCCACATCCAATATTATAGCTTTGGGGACTTTGATGCACATGGAGCCTTTTATCCATGATGCATATAGAGAGGCATACACAGAATATGAGGACTTCAAGGAGGTGTTTCAACAGCTATAGGGCCAAATTCATTTAGAATAAGTTGATGGAAAGGTTGACTATCATTTCTAGAATGGGTTACTATACAATCTCGACAAGCTCTATGTCCCTAAAGGTGAATGAATGCAACTTATAAGAGAGGCTCACACCTTCAAGGTTGCAAGACATTTTGGTGTAGAGAAGACAATTTCCAACTTTCATAGGTATATGCATGGACAATAATGAAAGAATATGTAGAATGGTATATTAGGGTATGTATACTTTGTTGGACCAATAAGCTCGATAACAGGAAGCAAGGTATCTTCCATCCCTTACCCACTAGACCTTAGGAAAGAATTTCCATGGATTTTTGGGGAGGGTTACCAACAACCAGGAAGGGACATGACTAGATATTTGTGGTAGTTGATAGGTTCAACAAGATGTGAATTCTCATGCCATGTAACAAAACCATAAAAGGGCAAGAATCAACGAACATGTTCTTTGAAAATTTATGGGTGCACTTTGGGATACCAAGGAGCATCATCTCAAATAGGGACACCAGATTTCTCAATACATTTAGAACTACATTATGGGAAAAGATGAACACTAACTTGAATATATCTACAACATTCCATCCACATAGATATGGGCAAACATAAGTAGTCAACAGGTCTTTTGTGCAGCTTTTGAGGGGATACAATCAAAAGTATCTAAAGACTTTGGATGAAAATCTAATCTACATGCAACACTCATATAATAGAGAAGTCCACACTTCTGTTGGTAAGTCACATTTTGAAACTTTCTTTAGATATTTTCCACCTTCACCCTCGGATGTTGTATATGAACAACAAGGAGGATTGAGGGAGGACCTCATTGGAGATGCATTAAGAGAAAAAAAAAAAAATTGAGAAGATTAGGAAAATCCATTTACAAGTACAGAAGAAATTCAAGAAGTCATAGGAAAAGTACAAGGCCAGACATGATCAACATAGAACCGGTAAGTCATTCAAAGTGGGAGATAGATTTTGGTTACATCTAAACAAGGAAATACTATAGGGTCTTCGTAAGAAGATAACATCTCTACGATATGTACCTTTCAAGGTATTGGAGAAGGTGGAAGATAATTCCTACAAAATCATTCTACCACCATACATGCACATTTACTCAGTAATGAATGTGGAGAATATCAAACTCTACAAGCCCTCCATGTTGGATCAGGAGGAGGAACACATCCTGCCTTTCATAAACGACTTTGCACCAGAGGATCAAGTAGAGTTGGCAGAGAAGACAATTTTTCAGAAGTGGTACATAACTAAAATACAGGGACAGCATGACCTTTTGAAGATTGGGTTTAAAGGACAACTTTCAGGAAAATAAAAGTGGTACTTGAGGTAGAAGGTAGAGAAAAAAATTTCTCACCTCATTTAGTAAATATTTTGGGGACCAAAATCCCCCATACATGGGGAGGTATGATTTGGATTGAATAATTATATTATTTTTCATCTATCTTGATCCTTTCAAAGTGGAAAAAGTTGGAGGAATCAGCTTGCTAGGTCATTTTAATGGCAAGTCCCAGTCTAGAGAATTAGGGATTGAAACCTTCTAGATCCATTCCAAGAATCAAATGGAATGTTATAGTGTCAAAAATTTCACAACCTTAGTTCATGCCCCTTGACCTTAATCTACACATCTATACCTTTCCAACAGTGCAAAAATCACATCAATCGAATCTCGTATGCAAACGTTATGCCTCCCACAAGTTGACCTATCGTGTTGACCACCATGGTACGAGTGGATGTCACATTAGCCTCCATTACTCACGCATATGGGGCTAGACACATATGGAATTAAAGAATATTATATAAGGTCCAAAACCTTATCACAATTTAGGGTTGAGGATATCAAAACCCTACCCCTAGATCGCTATCAAGCGATGTTAAATACTGGGTCGCTAGGAGGAGAAGGGGTTCCATTATTTAGCATTGTATTTGTTTTGAAGTTGATCATAGCACCTAGGAGTGGTAATTTTAGAGAATAATAGAGGAGGATATATTTTGTAGTAGCCATACATGCCACATTTTCAAAGGAAACTCCACAATGAGTGCAGATTTCTTTGTACTGCATCTGAAAAAAAAAAAAAAAAAAAGAGCACAATGACCTCACCTTCTAGTTATGTTTTATCCCATATTGGGTTTCATGGGTTATATATTGTGTTTATTTTTGGATGGTGTGTGATTATTTATTTATATTCTCTATTTTTTACATTTCATACATTTTAAGAAGAAAACTAGTAATTAAATAATCTAAGATACAAAGGAAATTAATCTTCACAGTAAAGATGTTAGTGTTTTATTAGATATGTTGTGAGGAATTTTCCAGTGGAATATCCACAGTTGTTCAAAGATCACCTAGCCATGCCTAACTTCACAAAAACATCTTATTATGGAGTGTGATGCCTCAATTCATGGCATTGGCGTTGTTTTAATGCAATAATGAAGGTCTATTACCTTTGAAATCCACCATCTTAAAGGAAAGAACTTACTAAAACCCATTTATGAAAAGGAAATGTTAGCCATATTTCATGAAGTTAAGAAATGGTGCCCTTACATAATAGGAAGGCACTTTAAGGTAAAAGCATGTCATGATAATTTGAAGTACTTCTTGGAACAATGATTATCTTAAAAAGATAAACAAAAATGTGTTACAAATATTCTAGGTTATGACTTTGAAATTATCTACAAAAAAGGGGAAAACAATGTGGTAGCAGATTCACTTTAATGGAAAAAGACACAAAGGGATTACTTCATGCTATTTTCATTTCGCAATTTAATTGGGTAGAATAAACAAGGATAGAATTGAAGCAAGATCAAAAGGTATGCAAGATCATTCAACAACTAAAAAAGGAACCAAATGTATTAGATAAATTTGTGGAAGAATAATTCACCGTGGTATCAAGATATCCTATAGTATATAAGAATTACCAACTCAAATAGAAGGTCAATTTGGAATTGCACACTTCTCATATAGGAGGAAATTTAGGGTTCTCCAAAACTTACCATAGGATCAATAATGATTTTTTCTAGGAAGGTATTAGCATTGATGTTCAAAAGATTGTGACTAAATGTTTGGTTTTCCAACAAAATAATGGAGAGAAAATCAAGATCATGTATCCTACAACCACTAGGCATACCAAGTCAACGTTGGGAAGAGGTCTCCGTGGATTTTATTAAAGGCCTACCTAAGTCCAAAGAAAATAATTTCATCATAGTAGTGGTGGATCTACTCACAAAGTATGTCCATTTTTTCTCTCTTTCCTGTCCTTTTAAAGCAAGTATAGTAGCTATAAAATTCATGGAAACAATTCAGAAGCTATATGGAATCCCCAAGATTATTATAAGTGATAGAGATTTAACTTTAATTCTAATTTTTGGATTGAATTATTTTATTGTTTGGGTACTCAATTGGCTCACAACTCCTCTTACCATCCTCAATCAGATGGGAAAACTAAGATTGTGAATAAATGTCTAGAAGGGTATATTCATTTATTTGCATTTAAGAAATAGACACAATGGATCAAGTGGTTTCCCTTGGTAGAATGGTGGTTCAAAAATGCCTTCCATACTTCATAAAAAAATGTCCTTGTTTATGACACTTTATGGATATCCTCCTCCATCCATCACATCACCCTTGAGAGGGAAATTGAAGGTTCAAGTAGTGGTGGAACACATAGAGCACCAACAAGAGGAGGTTCTCCAACTATTGAAGGACAACTTGTCTATTACAAAAAATATGATGAAACAACTAGAATATCAACATTGTAGTGAAAGAGAATTTGAAGTGGGGGATTTGGTATTTTAGAGGCTACAACCATACAAATAGATATCCCTCAAGAAAATAAATAAAGACAATATATTATCACCCAAGTACTATGGTCCCTATAAGGTGTTGCAAAGGATTGTAAGTATAGATTACAAATTGGATTTGCTCCCATCTTCATGCATAGATCCAGTCTTCCATGTTTCTTATTTAAATGATGAAATCAGATACAAGATCCCAATTCAGAATATTTTACCATCAATTAATGAAGAAGGGAAAATCGTACTAGAACTAGAAACAATCCTCAAAACAAGGATCAAGCAACTATGAAATTGATAAATTACTAGGTACTTCATCTAGTGGAAGAACCTCCCAGTTGAAGAGTTGGCATGGGAAGACGATTTCTTCACACATAAAAATTCATATCTAATAAGTGTTGAGGGAAACACGTGTTTGAAAGGGAGGGGCATGTTAATCCCTAACTATTGATTTATTACATTTCTATTGTTATATTGGTGTTGTCTTTATTAGTTATCTAAACCCATTAATTTTAATCGTATTATCTGTCTCCTATATACAAAGGAGACCTACTTTTAGAGAGAATCTCATCTTGTGCATTTGTTTTATTGTAAAAGTAGGCTTCCCCTTCAAAGAGGCTTCTCATTCATTATTCTATCTCATTGTAAAGGTATGGATCTACTTCTCTCTCTCTTTTAATATTATTTAGGTGTTTGTTGCATAAAAAAAAATATTTGAACTCTTTCCATTTAAATTATTGATAACAACCATTTCCTTTTCTCTTGCATCATACTCAAACTCCTTCCACTTTACCATCTCTATTACTCGTGTTCATTTGTACAACTTACTATGTATTGTACCTCGAATTTCCAAGAACAACATAACCTTAAGACATGACAAATTCCCCCCCAACCACTCAGGTTCTCCCTTTACCACTTTCATGAGGATTTTGATTAGATCACCTTCGCTATATTAAATGAATTTGATTTTATAAAAGAGGCCTACACTTATGCAAATAGGCCCCAAAAACACGGATGAAGCTTAAAAATTCTTAGTGATTAATATCAACTATGAACAATAATATGATTGGATCTTTGTACAATTGACAACATGCTATGATCCTGAGGGACTAATTATAGAAATCTAGAACTTTGAAATTAATATAAATCTAAAACTTTGTTAGCATATCCTAGAATACTAACAACAACAACAACAAAAATCCATCAGTGATAACAACACCTGAATATTCAAAAACCACAACACAAATAGATCACAATTTTATTGAGAAGGTATGGACACCAACTTAGACCCAAATCCAAGGGTGGTGTGGAAATTACTCTTCGATAAAAATAGCCACTTACATAGTACCTGCAATAACACATTCCACAAAATACCCTACTCTAATACCTAATATCATTTTTGTAGTTGATGATCCCATTTTAGTTACTTTGTGATTTTCATGGATAACTAGACTTTATATAAAATTAAGTTAACTAAAAGAAAAGTAAAACTAACTAACATAATATCTATCTTATCACAAATTCCATTAACTAATAGAAAATAATTAATGACAAAATGTTCAAAGGACCCACATAGTACTAATAGCTAACACTGAAGTGGGTTATTTTAAACATCGTAATAATCCCTCGTGCATGAATTTATTTTCCCCAAAGAAATTACAATGTTGGATATTGTAGTATTTCAAGGAATTTGTGACCTTGTTGCTAGTTAAGTATAGAAAACCCATTCCAACCTTGCTAGAACTTTATAAAGTCCATTCTATAGAGGGATATAGTTATCCACCCACTTACCTTTGAGATGCATTTTATTATAAGGTCGTATTCTCAATAATACTTAATCTTCAAGTTCAAAATATCATTCATTGTGGTGTTGATCTTGTTGATACTTCATCTTATATTTATCCAATTTGAGGTTATCCTTTGCTTGCTTCGGTATCTATTGGTTTTCCTGCAAGGATATCTAGAAAATGGCATTTGAGTGTCTTCGATGGTCAATCAATCAACAAAGGATGGTCATGATTTTTGTGTTTCTTATATGATTAGTATAATGCACACATTAATTATCAATCAGGGATTCATAATCAACAGATTTACAAGACACCAGTAAGAGAGGTAATTCTAATGTCATGAGTATAGAACTAATCTAGATTACGCATGTTGGGAATAAAGCAAACTGTCAAACTAAAACACACTTCCGTTGTATTTCACAGAGGGGATATCTACTCCATTGTGGCACATGCAAGTATGAGATGGAGTCCTTTGACAAATCAACTCTGTTATTTGACCCAGAAAGATAATTATGCAATCACACTCTGAAAAAGGAAATCACACATCAATCAACAATGCATATCATGGGTAGTTCAATAGCGAGTATATTGGGTATGTGGCTCACAATAATCTATTGTGAACTTCACTAGTTATTTTCCAGTATGTTTGACTATTGTTGCCAACGTCCATGTTCACTAAGAGAAATCAAATTTATAAAAATAGAAACAGGGCATATGCAAAAACAGAGTAAGTAAAAATCTTAAGCAATTATATGATCAAAATCCTAAACTGGACTATACTTCTAACATATGAAACTATTAGAGATGATGAATTAAAATGAGAAATCAAAGCTACAGCTAGTCTAACAGTTACACTATCGAAATCAAATGCTAACACTAATCTACAAGAATGCTGACCTCTGTTGGGTGGTGGGCCCTTGTCGCTTCAATAAGTCAGTGATTGGAGTCTATAGTAAGTTGGTCTTTGATCAACACATCACTCTTACTCAGATCTCAAAACATGAAATTATATTATGCTACCAACTCAATTCGCATCCATTCATTATGATTCAATAATCAAGACATTGAAATAAATGAAACTCTTCTATTAAACTCAAACTCAAGATGTGTTCTACAATATGCGATATTGCTCTGACATGTTGTGCTATGATATGCTCTCCTCATCCACCATCCTTGCCACGACTATTTAAACAGTCTCAGTCGTGAACCACAAGGAGGTGAAATCTTCAACATATCAGCGATTGTCAAATTTACACACTCGATTACATATTTTAAGCTTCATCCTCATGAAACGGAGTGCATGAGAATGAATAAATAATCAAGCTAGCTCATTATAGTCTTGCTAGAAAATTTGATGATCTAATAAACAGTCAACAAATATCTCAAGCGTGGTCTAGAGCTTAACTTGGCATACTTTGTTTCCTCTACTGGTACTGGATCATAACAGGAGAGACACGGCAGATAGTACTGGATCCGAACAAAGTGCAATTGGTTGGTACCAGACTAAAACAGGTTGCAGGCGTTGGTATCGGATCGCGACAGTGAGTCATCTGCAAGTACCTGATGCTTGGATGACATAGGAGTGTCAAACTTGTCCAAAGGTCAAAGGATACATGTAGCAATTTCAACATTAACACATGAAATATTTAATCTCCTAGCTTAATAAACCACAAAATGCATGAATTCAAATATACTTTACCTCATGCCCTTATAAGTGACTGGAGATAGTGTTATTTGTCATTTATCCAAGCTTAGGTAGGATAAAAAGGTGTAAATCAGGAGTATAATATGGTGATGGGGATGTCAATTTAGAGGCTCAACATTCCCCCATGCCAAAATCCTTGCATGTCCTCATGCAACTGAAACATACTCAAAATTTTACCAAACTTGAGACTCCATTCTTTTTAATCCTTTGGATCAATGATGTTGACAGCTAAGGCTTCTTCCTTCAGCTCCCTTTTTATGGCCCTAGTGTATTGTAAGAGTCTTAGTACCTTTTTGAGATTATTAGAAGTCTCTTCATGGTCATCTTGGAGTTGTTGGTTGGTTTCCTTCAGTTGCTCATTTTCCTTCTTGATATACCCATCCAGTAGCTGGTATTTCTTCACCTCTTGTTTTAGTTCCTGGTTTTTTTTTTGTATCTCCTCACTCTTCTTCCTCATATATTCTTTTGTTAAGGTCTTCATTGACTCCATTGTTTCCAATTGGATGTGTTCTCTTTCTTCCACTTCCTCTCTCATCCCACACAAAGTAATAATAAATTTCTCCTCAATTAAGCTAGGGATGTCATCCTGGACTGGTAGGTCTAGAGGAGAGGAGGTGAAATATGTTGGGTCTTCATGTGCAAGAGGACTGACAATTGTTTTTCCTTTCTTTTCCATGATCCTTCTGGTTCTCTTAGAAGGAGGTAATGGATTCTTCTTCTCATAAGTGCTAAAAAAAATTGTCTTCCTCTTTTATGTCTGTGGAATGGTTATAGGAGGTTGTTTTATAGGTTGTTCACCTTTATGCTTTGAGATACTCTTCTCTTTCCTCAAGGGCTTTGATTTATGACCCTTCTCCTCAAGTGCTACTGCTGAGATCACTTCTACTAATTCGGATTTATCTTTTGATTCTTGACTTTTAAGAGCCTTATTAACTGAGGAAGAGGGCCCTACTTGTTTACTCGAAGAGTCATGAGTTTTTCGGTCTTTTCTCATCCTAGCTTTATATTTTTGTCTCACTGCTTTGGAGGATGATGGAGCTACCTTGTCTTTCTTACCCTTTTTCTTCTTAGGTTCCTCATCTTCATCTGAAGTAGGTTGGGCTTCCTCTACAGGTTCATTTTTTGTGGAAAAGTGTTGAGTGATGAGGGTTTTCCAACTAAACCTTTGCTTCTGGATTTCATGTATAACTAGGATTTTGATAAGACCCTGATGATAAATACTAGTCTTCTAAGTTTTAGATAAGGGTTTGACACCTCTCATCATCTTGTTCAGGCTCATCCATAAAAATTATGGAAAGTCAATCTCAATACCTCCTTCAAAGTGAAACAAAATCTTAAGGTGATATAGGAAAGTTACAGCATACCTGCCTTCACAAGTGAGGAAACGTTGGAGGCTAGAAAGCATTGGATGATATTCCTCCTTAATATAGTTTCTAGAAATCCCGTTTTTCCAATCAAAGTGTTGATGGTATTCTTTCAAAAATCTTTGGCACATTTCCTTATTGATTCCTACTCCTTTGAAATACTTGTCTCCTCTACTAGGAAATCATGTGGCCTCCCTTAGAGTTGCTTCATTGATTGTTAGTTGCAGGTTACCTATGTGCAAAATTTCTCCATCGTAATTTTGGGTGAATGCATGAGATACCCCCTCATGACAACCTATGATTTTTTCTAAAAACAAGATCCAACCCGCTCTGGTATACTTATCTCTACAGAATTGGAACTCCTCGGTCTCCCTATAAACCTAGAAGACCAGTTCATGCCTACTCACAACCATCCTTATAAATTGTGAGTGTAAACCGGGTTGTGGGTGTAAGAGTTTGGTCGACTGTGAGCGTAAGGGTTCGGCACCAGATACTGTGAGCGTAAGGGTTTGGTACCGGATACCACAGATAAGAGATGTCATATTAAACAGTAGGCTCTATAATGGAGAAAAGATGGGTAATGGCATGGAAAACAGGAATTAACACAGTGATGGTGTCGATAACTCTAAAGGTGGGTTTAATGAAAATGTTGCGAAGGAAATTAAAATGTGATGAGGCTCATCTGGATGGCTTCTCCACTCAGATAATCCATTTCATTCATGCACATTAGTACAATGATGGGAATGGGACGTTTGGTAGCAGTCACGATGACAGTTGTTGGCCCTTGACCAAGTTTTGAGGAATACTTGGTCATAGTTGACCATTTTTGGACTTCGACAACCTATCAAAGATGGAGCGCTAGGCGAAGCATAGATCAAGGGATCTTGGTCCACTTTTGGTCCCTTTTAGGGTTTTGGGTTAATGTAATGGGAAAGGGATGTCGGCTTGTGGGTTTACCCACGATTAGGCCCACTTTTGTAATGTATAAATAGAAGGATAGGCAATGTAAGAAGGAGTAGATGTTATTGCTTAGTGCAATTGGTAGTGCATCTATGTGATGTTGAATAAGTACTCTCTGCGAACTGTGTAAGGCTTGCAAGGCTAAGTGCAAGTTATCGTGAGGTTTCTATAGAAAGTTGAGTGTTGTAACGCAAGGAAGAAGGATCTAGCGAGTTGCGCAGATCTTCTGTCCTATGCGAAGAAGGGTTTTGGAGGCTTTGTGCTTGTAACAGATTGAAGATGATAATAAAGAAGAAGATCTTGTGGACGTAGCCCCAGGGTGGGGGTAAACCATGTAAATATGTGTGTTATGCTCTGTGATTTGATTCAATGTGTTTTTTCTTATGCTATGTGCTTTGATATATCCACTTATGCTATGTGCTTCTTAGATATATATGATTGTTAGATCTGATGTGTATGAGGATGCTTAGTGTTGATATACTAGATCTAATCTAGGTTAGTATGGTTAAGTACTGAAATACTATAGATATGAGGGTACATCGCGATGTTCTGTGCTATCTGCGAAGTAGAATAAGGGTTTAATATTGACGAATGATCGATGCTAAGTTATTTGTAAATGATATAATCACATATCTGTGTCCCAGTTAAGGTTGCAGACACCTGAGTCTTGCAACCACTCCTGCCTCTACCTTAGTTGAGACTTCATCTACTTCGCAGGTGTTGCCAAAAGGGCCGGTAGTTAGGGCTTTGTTGGTGTGCTCTTGAGCATTGAACCCTGGGTCTGCCCCTGTGCCAACAAATGGTTCTGTTGTCGGGACCTGAAACTGTGATTGTTGGGAACTGAGGAAGAAGAAACTTTGTGCAAAAGAAATCTCTGTGCATAGATCTATTTCCCTAGTGCGCAGCTTTTTACCCGACCTGTGAAGCTTTGTGCCAGGAATAAGGTCAGATCTGAAGAAAGGAAGATCATATCTGAAGAAAAGAAGTGAGATTTGAACGCTCTATGCTCTAAGAAAAGTAAAAGTGGAAATTTCTGAAAGAAAGAGGTCAGATCTGCAGAAAAGAGGTAATATTTGTAAGCTTTGTTCTCTAATAAAAGTAAGAATAGTCAAAAGTTCTTAGATTTGGAAGCTTTGTGCTCTGTAGAAGTAAGATAAGTGAGTTTTTTTTTTTTCTGGAGCATGGATCTAGGTATGTTTGATAGATTATATCCTATCTTAAAAACTAGGGCATTAATAGATGAAAGAAAGTTTAATATGATTAGATCTGATAAGTATAATGATAGATATGTTATACCTATGCATAGAAAGAATGTTTAGACTAACAAATGGATGCAGGATCCTAGAAAGAATTTTCTACAGGTTAGCTATGATGATTCTAGTGTGCAATACAGAAGAGGCTTGGGATCATTTAAAAGAAAGCGAGGATTAATCCTATGTTATAGTTGCAGAAAACTAGGCCATCTAGCTAAGGAATGTCCTGGTAGAAGACCTAGTTGTCTCTGTTGTAAAGGTAGGGACCATGAGGTATTGGATTTACCTAGAATGATCGCTAAGCTTGAAAGGATAAATATGAATCAAGAAGACCATAAGGCAGATCCAGAAAAGGCAGAAACCCAGCAAGAATCAGAGAAAGTATTAATACAGATGAAAGAAACCATGAAGGAACATAAATATGTCTGATTACCAGATATCTTCAAAGAAAAGGAGAAAGTCGAAGTAAGAATAGGGGACTTCGACATTGACTGTATTCTTAATGAAGAAACAGAAGTGAACATTATGCCAGAAAGAACTTGGGAAGCTATAGGGAAGCCTGCCATGATTCCTTCATTGGGAGGAATAGGACTATTCTGAGGAAAATTGATGATGTTATGTGGAAAACTTGCTCAGATACCTATGACAGTCAATGGAACTTCGACAGAAGAAGATTTTGAGATTATCAAATCCATTGAGGACAACACCCCATTTATTATGCTACTCGAAAAACCTTGGATTGAAAGAGATAAAGCTAGAAAGAAGGAAGAAGAAGAGGTTTTAGAATAGCAGAGACAAGAGTTAAAAGATTTCATGACTAAAAGGATTGCACAGTTGATAGAAGAACAGAAGAACCGCTCGAATCCATCTGACACTAGAAGCCCAGATTTTGAGGCCAAAGCTACACAAAAGGATGAAATTTCTACCCCATACAAAGAAGAAGTGATATACCTAAACCCTAGTAGAGAATCTCACCAACATGAAGTGACTATGTTCGAGGAAAATAAGAATAAAAATGGGAAGAGAATCACCGAGACAAAGCTCACTGGAAAGAAGGCTAGAAAGCTAAGTAATAAGAAGGCTAAGATTGAAAAATTATAGAAGATCCCAGAGGGTACCTCGTAGCAAGACACTTTGCAGAATTGGAGCTTCGTTGGGATATCAGAACAACATATGCCACTTCGTCGAGGCGAAGTAATATAGTCGTTGGAAGCCAATATAACCATTTGAATGCTGCTCTGAATGGGTCAGAAATCATTTATGGCTCACCACTAGACCATTCAACCATGCCATAACGAACATAACATAAGTTAATGCAGCCTCATACCCATTGCAAGCAGACCGTTGCTAATTTTCCCTACTTAGTCTGTCGCGCCACGCACCGAGAATACTTTTTTCTAAGTGATAATTTGAGCCCAAAGCCTGAGATTACTTCACCCAGTGATCATTGCCTTGTTCCCATACCGTTCACTATAGTCTCTGAATTCATTTCACACCTGAGATAGTTGACCCAAGATTGTATGTCAGACGAGCTCAGCACTGCTGAGAAAGTAGTTGAAGAAGTTTTGATTGACTTAATGACTGAGAGAGTCATGTCGGAGCGAGGATTATATACAGGAGTCCAAGCATCGTCAATGAGAGGACTCCAAGCCTCCCCTTCCACTACTCGCACCGGTCCATCCCATCTGACAGATGAGAAACAGACCAAGAACAGGGATGACATCGCAAATGCCAAGCTTATCCCACGCATTCTACCTACTTACTTACCACCTCTAAGCGGTGCCATCAACCATGATAGTGTACCTCAAGACTTCGAGTACACTTTGATCACCGCGTACCTTCTGAAAGGAGTGTGCGTAGTTCGTGCTGACCAGGATAAGCTCGCAGCACTGAAATTTAGTGATTTTAACCTTGGAGATCGTAAAGTTTACAGCATGTTAGCCCCGTATAAGTAATTAACCAGGACCAAAGGAAAGAATTCTAAGATTGTCCTGCAATCATGCACCTAGAACCTCACGCAGTCCACACTGCTTAATGTAATGAAGATCTCACACTTCTGCAGACACCAGGAAGTCAACGCATGCGTCAAGTTGTTGTTGTCCTGCTACCACGGAGGATACTTATGGTTGCACCGCCACATCACTGTGGATCCGACCTTGATCAATCGAATCACAAGACTTAGTATGCAAGGCCCTAACCCACAGGAGTTTTACCCTAGAAAGACCTTAGACCAAGCACTAGTGCAGAGGATAAAAGTAACTTATGGAAATGTCGAGAAAGGCATGCAAGGCTACAAGGTAGCCTCTATCCAGAGTGGCGCAGTGTGCCTTTCCTGTCAATTGATTGCAGGCAAGCTAGTTTGCAAGAACAGACCAACACAAGTGACTGGATTCGTAGTTGACCTTGTAGGGAAGTGCGTCAAGGGACTACAGATGATCTGGGTGCAGTACCTTGTAAACCAGCTAGAGCTTGATTGCAAAGAAGTGCAAGACCAAGGGTATGAGTTCCACTTTAGTTGGTTTCTCATACTAATCGCTTTCATCACCTAGGAGCTACCAAAAGGTGCCACTTTTCTGGAGATCAAACCCTACGAACCACTAGCCGTGAAGTTTTTTACACTATGGTACTCCAGCGACATGAATAAGTAGTGACAGTCCAATGTCGTCTTCCATGCCTATTACAGCCAATTGAAGAATGCAATCAAGTCTACACCGTGCCTCACCCCAAACACACTTCATAGGTTTAGACCTTTGATAAAATTCAGTGCGGACCACCACTTCACCTATATCACTACGCACGCTGATAAGCACAAACAACAGCTCCAGTCATACTACAAGTTGACAGAAGAAGACTTGGAGCAGATTACCAAGGAATGGTCAGCAAACCTCCTTGTTGCAGTGGACCCCGCAGAAATGTCCGAGGTGGATAGCCCTGAAGCTATGCCAGATACACCTGGACCAAGCAAGACTAAGAAGTATGATGAAGTTCAAGATGTCCCTAGCACATCCACGAAGACTACTTCGATCTCACCTGCGCAAGGAGGTGATGGTGAAGAACTAGGTGGCACAGAAGTTGAGAAAAAAAAAGGCGAGGTTACTCCGCCTAGAGAGGAGGAGGATCCCTCTAAGAAAAGGAATATTACCCCACCAAAGCCCTCATAACGAAAGAAAACTAAGGCCACCTGGACTACGTTTAAGACTACCCTCACACCGGGCAACTTTGACTTCTTAATCGTTGCGCTGAATGATGCTTCACTAGAGATCGCAGAAAAGCAAGAAGCGAAGCAGGAGGAGGTATTCATCCGAATCAAGGGTGAACTTCAAGAAGTGCAGCAGGCACTCTAGTCCAACCGAGCAATTTATACTACACCCTTGATGATTGGAACAGCAGGAACAGGTGATGAGCCCACCCAATTACACCATATCATCATTAAAGTCGAAGCTCACCTTCGACGAGCTCAAGAAGACACAGTGAAAGCCACCCAGGATTTGAAACAAGTACAGAGCGCACTTGTAGAACAACAGAGTAAGGTAGAACAGGAAAAGCTTGCCCTGCAAGCGAAGTGGGATGAGGAAAAAGAATAGTTACAACAAAGCAAGGACCAGTTGCTAGCAGAGAAACTTGAAGTACAGGAAAGGGTTCACAAATCACTTCGCTCCGTGATGGTCATAGAAGTGAAGATTGAAGAACGTGTCCCATTAGGTGGCACAACTTGAAGAATTAATCCAGCAACTTTAGTAGCACATCGTGGATCTAGAACTTTGTACCGTGCTTGAGACTCCTCAAGAAATAAGATATCTAAGGGAGGCATTTGCCCGTAGCGCAATTGGCCAATTAAAAACCTTTGCCTTGGAATACAAGAAGTTGAGCGCTAGAAGTGCACAGACTTATGAGAACCTCACAGAGAATGCAGAGTTGCAGGCATTGGAGGCACAGCTCCAAGAATCAAATCAGCACGCAAATACGCTACAGGCGTAGCTGAAGGCCTTAAAACCTAGTCGAAAGAATGAAGATATTTCCAGAACAACGCACCACCCAACAACAGGTACACACACTACAAAGTTAAGTGATGGAAGTCTCCCAACGACTTCAACCAATCCAATAAAAGGCATGCCAATTGTTCACTGAAGTTGAAAGCCAGGGAGTCGATCTTGAACAGGTTGTCATCACCGCAGAACAACGCCTGGAAGGGCCAGTAAACAACATAGTGATCTAGAAGTTCACTGAGAAAGAGGCTATCGCACGGCAGCAGGTCGAAGTAGCTTGAGCCAAGATCGAATCATTCAAGGCAGAATTGATCAGACCAGAGTGACTCGAGATGAGTCACAGGTGAGTGTTGGGGGCATGTTGGCCCTTGACCAAGTTTTGAGGAACACTTTGTCATATTTGACCGTTTTTGGACTTCGACAGCCTGTCAAAGATGGAGCACTAGGTGAAGCAGAGATCATGGGATCTCAGTCCACTTTTGGGTCCTTTTAGGGTTTTGGGTTAACGTAATGGGAAAGGCATGTCGACCCGTGGGTTTACCCATGATTAGGCCCACTTTTGTAATGTCTAAATAGAAGGATAGGTAATGTAAGAAGGAGTAGATGTGATTTCTTAGTGCAATTGGTAGTGCATCTATGTGATGTTGAATAAGTGTTATGTGTGAATTGTGTAAGGCTTGAAAGGATAAGTGCAAGTTACCGTGAGGTTGCTATAGAAAGTTGAGTGTTGTAATGCAAGGAAGAAGGATCTAGCGAGTTGTGCATATCTTTTTTCCTATGCGAAGAAGGGTTTTGGAGGCTTTGTGCTTGTAACAGATTGAAGACGATAATAAAGAAGAAGATCTTGTAGATGTAGCCCCAGGGTGGCGATGAACCACGTAAATCTGTGTGTTATGTTATGTGCTTTGATTCAATGTGTTTTTTATTATGCTATGTGATTTGATATATCCACTTATGCTATGTTATTCTTAGATATATATGATTGTTAGATCTTATGTGTATGAGGATGCTTAGTGCTGATCTACTAGATCTGATCTGGGTTACTATGGTTAAGTACTGAAATACTATAGATCTGAGGGTACACCGCGATGCTTTGTGCTATCTGCAAAGTAGAATAAGGGTTGAATATTGACGAATGATCGATGCTAAGTGATCTGTAAATAATATAATCATAGATCCTTGTCCCATATAAGTTTGCAGACACCTGAGTCTTGCAACCATCCCTGCCTCTACCTCGGATGAGACTTCATTTTCTTCGCAGGTGTTTCTGAAAGGGCCAGTAGTTAGGGCTTTGTTGGTGCGCTCTTGAGCGTTGAACCCTAGGTCTTCCCCTGTGCCAACAACAGTTAAAACATCATTGTCGTTTGGGATAGGCAATTGAACATTCAAGTGAAAAAATTGATGTTGAATCGTGCAACATGATACGAGGTAGATTCTTGATCACTAAGGGTAAAGCACATTCTTGGTTTAGAGTCGTGGTTCATCATTATTGGGCATACTCATTTCAGTTCATAACTACATTCATTCAATATCAAATTTGGTGTGATTTTTCCCTCAACATATTTCGAGTGCTTATGTGATGACGAAGTTAATTAGGGTTAAGCATATGGGTATGAGGGAAGTAAAATAATAGTTAAGTGCATGGTTTTAACAATAAGGTCGTAAGATCTAGTATACAATTCCATACCTATTGTAGTTTTATAAGCAAGGGAAAATAAACGATACCATGTTACCTTTGTTTTTACCATTGCATAACCAATACCCATATGATATTCATGATCGGAAGCATATGTGACTGCCTTTGTATTTGAAGCTTGCAGATTATCAGAGTTCATCTTTTAGGCTAGAGTTTTCTGGAGGATTAGTACTGGAATTTCTTGTACCTCATGAAACTTCTTTATTCTGTGCTTGTTTTTGAATTTCTTTCTTTGTGTCTGGTTCTACAGGGTTGTAAGGTGAACATGTCGGTCTCTGAAGATGAGATGTGAATCTAGAAAAGAGTCCTGAAAGAGGCTCTTTGACCCTCCCCCATGTCAAAGGTGTTGCATATCCTTATGCAAAAAGATCTGACACATTGTATCATAATGAAATAAAATTGATAAGAGAAGAGAAACCAAATCAAATTCCAAAAGTACATTTGTCACCTATCATATGATAGCATGCCTTATTTGTTGTTAAAAATGAAATTGCCTTTCTTCTGATGACTTATTGACAAGCACAACATTCAGCAATGAAAACAGGGAGGTTTTTTTATTTTTCCATAAGAACATATCCAACCTAACTTGCTTCAAAGATTTACTATCATTAGATATTATGGATAAATTTCACAGTATAAGTAGATTAGACTCCCTAGTCAGGGTCCCACTCTTAAGAAGTTTTCTTCTTAGGTAATGTAGGATTTATATGTCAGACCGATAGAGTTGACTTAGGGTAATTCTCAAATGGGCATTTGCTTGTAGTATTCATTTTGTTTATTAATCTGGAATTTGTATATTATTTTTTTTATTTTATTTCTTTGACAAAAGTGAATTTTTCAATCAAACAAGTATAAATGAGACATTTCTCAAACCAGAACCCACTGCCAGCAAGATTGTTCACTACTCCGGTGGGGTAGTTGTGTTATTTAGTGAGAGACATACTTTCCCCAGGCAGAATGCCCCATTGCCAATAGGCTTGTTCAGTACCCTGATGGATTTTCCAAGTCATACCACAGACCGGTACTCGCTGCCAACAAACCTATTCAGTATCCCAATGGGTTAGTCTCTTAAACCCTTTTTCTATCAGAGGCTTCGTGTCCCATAGTCACCTATTTTAGTTTTTGTTAAATAGTTCTTTTACACATGTGACAGGGAGAGGCTCATATTAAAACCCTTTTACAGGCTGGGATGGTATTGAGTTAGAAGATATACTCTCTTATTTGAATGGCTTTAAAGATTTGTTTGAAGGAAAAATAAACTCATGTATTTATGTTATTTCTTTAGAATATTCCAGATGTATGATATGTCCGAGTTTTTCCATAAGACAATGACCTAAAGTTACCTTAGGGTACTGATGCATCCTCTTCCATAAAATTTTCCTAGTGTGCCCACGACAGAGAGTGTTCATGTACTCATATGCTACTCTTTAGTAAAGATAGTCCAATAATTACTGTTGAAGTCTAGTTAGGGTGAAATAGTTACTTGTGGGCTAATATTTTTAATCCCTTTAATCATGTTGAAGTACCGATGTTGTTTGTAATGGAATTTTTTATGAAGGAAACCTCTAAACTTTAAATCAAATTAAGCATGGTTCCTTATCAAGCAACATAGGCAAAAGAAATTATATCTTCTCTGTCAAGCAACAGAACCAAAAGAAATAAAAATACTTCCCTTCAGTCAGCAACTGAACAAAAAGAAATCAAAATATGTCCCTTTCGCCTGCAAATGAACCAAAAGAAATTAAAATAATTCCCTTAAATTAACAATTGAACCAAAAGAAATTATTGCTTCATGAAAGATGCCATTTGATGTTGCAGTCAACTCCTTGGTTCCAACTTAAGTGGTTACTGCAAGGCTTCACACTTCATATTAATTGACATCAGATATTGAAATAAGCATAGCATTATTTGTCAATTAGAAATTAGATGATATGTCCTGATAGTACCAGATAAGGACAGTCTTCTGGTACCGGATCAGCATAGGACTATTGGTACCGGACTAGAACAGAGTTTCTGGTACCGGATCAGCACTGTTGGTACCAGACCAAAACAGAGTATTGTTGATGCTTAAAAAAATGATGTTTTAGAAAGTTCGTGAAAGATCAAATAAATTACAGAAATCTACTAAAAAAAATAAAATGTGAAAGTAAAACAAAGGAGGTAAGAATCCATTGTTACCTTCATCTTATTAACAAAACATAGCCCACACACCTATGTACAATTTTTTTTTTCTTTTTTTAAATAAATCAAGCAAGCAATGTGGATCAGTAGGAAGATATCCTTCCTTACTGATCACCTGCATATCTGAATTATGTAGCACATGTGTCAGAAATTCCTCTTTTGACAAGGGTTTGTTATAAATTCTCAACCGGTGACCATTCACGAGTAGGGGTGTCTAATGTTCGTCAATTGTCTTTATCATGATTGAACCATTATCATAGACAGTTTCAATCTCATAAGGTCCCAACCAATGAGTAGTTAACTTACCTTTGAATTTCTTGAACCTGCTGTCATACAACAAGGCCCAATCTCCCGATTGAAAATTTTTCTTTTTGAGATACTTGTCATGCCATTTTGTCCTCTGCTCTTGAATAAGGGTGGTTCTTTGAAGTGCTTCCTGCCTGATTTCATCTAGCTCATTAAGCTGCAAGAGTCTTTGTTGTTGGGCTTCATCTAAGTTCATGCCAACTTGTACATCAGTCCTAAAGGTATTGATCTAGAATTCTATGGGGAGAAGCACATGCTTCCCATACACCAACTCATAAGGTGTATGTCCCGTTGTATTCCTTCGGGTGATTATATAAGCCCATAAGGCTTCTAGTAATCTATCAGCCCAATCTTTGTGGTGTAGGTGTATTGTTTTAGTAAGAATGGACTTAATGACTTTGTTGGTAGATTCTACTTGCCCATTCTCCTGAGGATGATAAGGTGTAGATTTCTTGTGATTGATTTGGTATTGTTCTGTAATAGCTTTGACCAAATTAGAGGTAAATTGAGTCCCCTGATCAGTCACAATTTCTCGAGGTACACCAAATCTAGTAAAAATGTCATTAAAAGGGAAATATACCATTGATTGTTCACTTGCAGACTGTAAATATTTTGCTTCAACCCACTTAGTCACATAGTCAGTACATACAAGTATATACTTTTTCTTTTTAGATGAAAGATTAATGGGCCCTACAAAATCTAATGCCCATTTCTCAAAAGGTTCAATGAATACATGGGCTTGAAGTGGAATTTGGTCTCGTGTAGTAGGCTTACCCATTCGTTGGCATTCATCACAATTGGATACATAAGTTCTGGCATCCTTGAAAATATTAGGCCAATAATAACTAGATTGCATAAATTTATAGGTGTTCCTCTTGTCAGCAAAGTGGCCTCTATAATGACCATCATGGCAGGCTTGTATAATATCATGGATCTCATCTTCCCTTACACATATTCTGATTACCAAATATAGCCATGTTTTATAAAGACAATCATCATGTCACATGTAGTTTGCACTTAGCTGAATTACTTTATGTTTTTCTCTAGGAGACAATTTTTGAGGCATCTTCTGTGTCATAAGATAGTTAGCTACATCTGCATACCAAGGAGTAAATGTAGAAATAGAAAAAAAAAATTCATTAGGAAAGATATCATCTACTGGTGCATTATCTCCCAGATGAATCATTCTAGATAAGAAATCATCCACAAGATTATCCTTACCAGGTCTATCAATAATAGTGATATTAAACTCTTGTAATAATAACAGCCATCTTGTAACTCTAAGGTTTGTTATAGGTTTGTTCATTAAAACTTTGATGGATGAATGATCAGTGTGTACAAAATCTTGTTATCATGTAATATACTGTCTAAATTCATTGATAGCATGGAATACAAATAACAATTATTTTTCTGTGATCGTATAATTAAATTTTGTTGAGGAAAGGTTTTTACTGAAAAAGTAAATAGCATAAGGCATTTGATTTTCCCTCTGTCCAAGAACTTCCCCCAGGGTTGTGTCTGAGGCATCAGTACATATATGAAAAGGAAGGGACCAATTAGGCCCTCTTAAAACAGGGGCACTTGACAATTTCTTTTTCAGAAACTCAAAAATATACTTGGCATTCATCATTCCAATTAAGTTCAAATTCTTTAGATAATAAATTGAATAAATGGGTAGCTAAGCTTGTAAAACTCTGAATGAATCTTCTATAGTAGCCAAGATGCCTTAAAAAAATGTGAACTTCTTTTTGTGAGGATGGTATTTTGATTTGTATGATAGTATGAACCTTCACGGGATCAAATCTAATTCCATAACTAGAAATGTGATGTCCCAAAACAATACCTTCAGTGAGCATCATCTTTGACTTTTCATTGCTTAGGAAAAGATTTGTTTCCCTAAACCTAATCAAGACTTTTTCTAGATTGGTCAAAGCTTCCTGGAAGTTGTCTCCATGGACTGTAAACTCATCCATGTAGATTTCCACGCAATCATTGGTCAAGTCAAATAAAATGGCTAGGATATCCCTTTGGAAAGTGTCTGGGGCATTGCAAAGTCCAAAAGGAATAACCCTATAAGCATAGGTTCCCAATGGGCAGGTGAAATTGGTCTTTTCGTGATCTTCGGGTACTATTTGTATTTGGTTATAACCACTAAACCCATCTAGGAATGAGAAATACTTATTTCTAGACAAGGTATCCAACACTTGATCAATAAATGGTAAGGAAAAATAATTCCTTTGGGTGGCCTTGTTCAAATCCCTAAAGTTTACACATATTCTCCACAAACCATTTTAATTGGGAACTATGACAAGTGGAGACACCCATTGACTATCTGAAATGGGGTATATGAAATTGGCTCGAAGGAGTTTTTGCAATTCCTCCTTTACAATATCTTTGAGGGTTGGATTCATCCTTCTATGAGGTTTCCTAACTAGTCTGGTTTGGTTATTGGTGTAGATATGATGTGTGCATGTGTCAGGGTGAATGTCTTTCATGTCTACATAATCCCATGCAAAGGCATCAAATTGTATTTGGAGCATTTCAATTACTTACGTCTTTTGTTCTAGTTCCAAACTAGAGTTGATATACAAAGATTTTCCCAGACTAATATCAACAAGTTAAGTACTTTCTTCCTTCTCTAAGGAAGCTGGTGATAAATTATATAATTGGGTGATATCAGGATTCCAAGTTTGTTGAAATTCGGAACTGAAAATATGTGGCAATTCTACAAAAGACCTAGGATATTCAATGCAATCTGTATCAGCCAAAAATAAACTTAATACTTGTTCATCTGATTTTTCTTGCATTTCTTTTACTTTTTCAAGTGTTAACAGAGGTCTGATGCAATCTTCCTCTCCATAAGGGTTTTCTATCCAAACATGTATTTCTTGCGTTGGTTGAGTAGGAGGGAAGAGGACAAGCTTTTGGCTATGTGTTCCATTGGATATAGTCATCTCGCCAGACCGACAACTGATAAATGCATTTTTTGTGTCCAACCAAGGGCGGCCAAGAACCATAGGGTGTCCTGGTTTGGAGGATGATTTAGAATAGATGACTAGAAATTCTACTAGATACTCCCAAGAAGCTAGTGTGATTGTGACATCATCTAAACTTCTTGCAGGGCTAATGACTGACTTATCTGCCAACTCTATCATGGTTTGGGTTGGCCTTAACTGGTTGAATTGGAGCTTTTTCATAGTGTCAAAAGGCATTACATTAATTTTTTCACCCAAATCAATGAGTGTGTTCGGTAAGGAAATACCATTAATTTCAACAGTGACTACTAGGTTCCCAGGGTCATTATATTTATATGGCATTTCATAAATAAATTCATATAATTTTCCTACCACATGAACAAGGGGAGGTTCCTTCTTATTCCTTCCTATTTTCTTAAGTCAAATATCCCTTATGATTTTGGCATCTATGGGGATATCCCTAATGGCTCGCAGCAGAGGTATTTTTACACATACATTTTGTAGCTCATCCTCTATGTCTTTATGCAAGGGTGGCTCAGGCTTTTTCTCTAATAGTCTTTCAGGGTAGGGTGGGAGATTAAATTGTTGATGTACTCCTACGGACTGAGAAGTGGGTGGAATATGAGGGGAAGTCTCTCCTTCTACAGGGGTGGTTCGAGTATTTTCTTGTTCAGAATGATTACCATTCTCTTATTGAATTATTACTCTAGAATTTGATTGATTTACAACTTTCCTAGATCTTAGTTGAATTTCATAGTTGGGAAAGGTTTGGGCTTATGAATTTTGTACAGGGTGGGTGGGTCGATTATTGGGGTTAGGAATTGGCTGGGCAGAAATTGTTGTTGGTATAGGAGGGTTATGGGCAGCTTGGATTTGTGGTTGTTATTGGCATTTATAGGTACTTGTTGTTGTTGGTTAGGGTTCAAGGGTACTGTGAATTGTTGTTGTATAGAATGTGGAGGTAAATCTTGTATATGAGGTGGGTTAAATCCAGGTAGTAATTGGGAAATGTTTGCAGGATACTGTGGATATGTCGGGTAAGAGAGACTCCCATACACAGGTCCCCTCCAACCTTGTTACCAAGGTTGAGTTTGAGCTTGTTGAGGTGTCCATTGGGGATAGGGAATTGGAGAAGGACCCCATTGTTGTTGTTGATATTGTGTATTAGGGTCATAAAATGCATTGGGTTTTGTTCTCTCCAAGGCCTCCTAGAAGGGTACGGTTGTTCTTGTGAGACTCCTCCTCCCTTATAAATGGCTTCCAGCTCAGGTAAAGTTGGACATTCATATGTGGGGTTCTCTTGTGTACACAGGCCACAGACATCTATGAAATTTAATGGGCATTCTTTCTCAGGGTGCCTCTTTCTACATTTAGGACAAAAGATTTCAAAAAAAGCATCTTCTTCTTGCTTCTTTTTCAGTTTTAGGGTATCTAACCGGTTTTTGTTTGTGCTCAATATGTATGTTTTAAAGTTTTCTAACAAGTTTCCTAACTCGATTCTGGTGACAGTCCCTGAGTTTTGTCTTAAATTTCTGCGAAAAGGATCTCTTGGTCCTTTGTCTATTTTATCTTGTCCTCTTGAGTATCTCCTACAGTAATCTGCAATTTCTGCAATGGGATTTTGGTGCACATCTCCTGAACTTATTAAATTTAAAACTTCTATGTAGTCATCTCTAAGACCTTTCAAAAATAATTTTCTTACTACAGTTGGGTCTATGGTGAATAATTTTGATTTATGATAGTTGTATAAGAACCTTTCTAAGTAGTCTTCAGGGATTTCATCTTCGGTTTGATGCATTTTAAAAATTTCATTTTTAGTATTATCCTTACAATAGTCTTGAAATTTCTGTAAAAATTTGTCTTTCATCTAATCCCAAGAGAGAATTGTATTTTCTCCTGAGCTGATGAACCATATTAAGGCTAAGTCCTTTAATGTGGCTGGAAAGAGCTTAAGTTTTTGGGCATCGTCTGAATAGTTATAGCTTCTGCATAATATGTCAAACTAGAATAGAAATAAGTCTGGATCTTCAGTTGACATACCTATGAAAGTGGGTAACGATGACAGTGGGATGTTCTTCATGCTAATATTTCTGGAAATATCCAATATTGGAAACCCGAAGGTCTCAGTCTCAGTGGTTGCATTTTCATTTCCCTCTTCTTCTGCCATTTCACTAGGTATCCTTCCTCCACTTATAGATGGTTCAGAAACTAGATTTTGTCTCTTCTAAATGCTCAGTTTCTTTGGCAGATTCACGTTCTATCTGCCCCAATACTGACTCTTCAATTCTAGGTCCTCCTTCTGAAGCCTCACTGGATTCCCTTGAACTTCCTCCTGGAAGAATTACTCCTGCACCAATGTCAGTTGAATTAGTGTGGGGGTTTGTTTTCAAATCTTTATAACTTACAAATCTACCCTTATTATCTCTATATCTATGCATAAAATAAAATTCTGATACTTAACTCAATTAAAATCCTAATTCTATATGGAAGGTAAGAAGGTAACCTGGCTTCGGAGAACCCCACTATAGTGGCCGCGTGGCTCTTCACTCATGTCTTAAACTTTTTATCCTCCTCCCTCAAGTATCCCTTAAAATCATTCAAAAACTATGCAAACAATCTAAGCTAAAATCACTTCCTACCATTTTCAACCCCCCGGTAATGGCGCCAAAATGTTGTGTTGCTTATATGATTAGTATAATGCACACATTAATTACCAATCCAGGATTCGTAATCAACGGAGTTACAAGACACCAATAAGAGAGGTAATTGTAATTTCACGAGTATAGAACTAATATAGATTATGCATGTTGGGAATAAAGCAAACTTTCAAACTAAAACACACTTTGGTTGTATTTCATAGAGGGGCTATCTACTCCATTATGGAACATGCAAGTATGAGATGGAGTCCTTTGACATATCAACTCTGTTATTTGACCCAGAAAGCTAATTATGCAATCACACTTTGAAAAAGGAAATCACACATCAATCATCAAGGCATATCATGGGTAGTTCAGTAGCCAGTATATTGGGTATGTTGTGGCTCACAATAATCTATTGTGAACTTCACTAGTTATTTTCCAGTATGTTTGACTATTGTTGTGTTGACGGGAGAAATTGACCGCTCATGAACTGGAAGAGTGAATCTGGTCCGGAGTTGTCTAATTAACCCAAGCCGTTTGGATTGACTCACCCTAACGGGTTTAATGGCTCCGTTGGCCAATCTAAAGTCCTAAGAGAAGCGAAAAACAACTAAAAGAAAAATAATAACTTACTAAACAATAATTACTGGAATATATATGTACATCTAAATATATATACAGTTTATCTAATTAATATTTATATAAGAATTCTATTTATGATATATATACAATATATACAAATCACGAGTTTTAATCTAAACTCATAAAAATCAAATGTAAATTGGTTCTTTAAACAACAGTAATAAAGTAAGCGAAAATATTATTTTTTTTTATTTGTTTTCTTGTATGTATACATTCATGAAATCAAATATTAAACTACTTAATTAAACAGAAAGATATAGATAGTGGAAATCATTCTATATGTAAAAACTTCTATAATAAGCAAGTAAACGAAATAAAATAACAGACTAACCTATTGATGCATCCAACGTATGTACAATAGAGAATATCCAACCACCTTTATCCGAGAAGTAAACCTGCAACGAATCTTAAGATTGCTCTGAATAAATGCGAAACAATATGCTGGAGATTAAGTTTTGATAACAGAACATATAATGGACACAGTCACAGTGATCTTATGATTTACAAGTAGCTACAATGAGATAAATCTTCTTGTAAAAACTTGTATTTAAACATTCAACAGAAATTTAGAAACAAATCTCATAATTTGAATCGAATCTATGATCATCGTATATTGTATCTGAAACACAAGGTATGGACAGCATATAAAAAATGAATTATATCAACTTGCAATAAATCATGATGACAAAAGCAATCACTATCTATTATCAAATCAAAATAAACAAAACTTGAACTAAAACATCATACACAAAAGCTAAAGCTGTAACATGCATTATGTTCCATTAAAGTCTGTAAGTAATTGTCCATACTCTTGCCCCAGGCCGAGATGGGGAACTGTTTACAAAATGATAGGTTTATAAAGGTCTCAATAAAGATAATTGCTTATGTTCCCGAGATCAAATTTGTTTCAAAAATAAAGGGGGATGCAACCACCCTGATTTCAATAAATCCTTTAAAACTAACAACAGTTCATTTTTGTTCACTCAAAATACATCATAGATATGACTGGAAGGTTTGAAGAGTGCTTCAAATCATTTTTGACATCATGGATCCCTGAATATCCTGGAAGAGAAAGAAAATAGAAAGATTTCAGATACCTTTTATGTCATTAATTTACACAATTCGAATTGATATAACTGGCTACAAAATCTTATGATTTTGTAGCTAGTTATAATAGTAAATGAAATCTCATTTTATTTAATAAATAAATAAAACTAATTTAATAATGAAATATGGCTTATCCAGCAAACCAAATAATCTAACTTAAGGATGAAAACAAACATGCTATTAATCTAAGAGATCATACCGATAAACATGCAATCAAATCGTATCATGAAACCTTGGAGTTTACAATGGTTGTAGAAGCCTCAACGTTTTTAAATATCACATGACCTATGGTTTTAATACGTTGTTCTTTCCCCTGGAGGACAGATTCAAGCCTGTGGTTTTTGTTTGTTAAAGCATCGATCTGCTCTTTTAAAACCTTAACCTGTGACTGCAGAAATGGGATATCCATATAATATCTTTCAATCCACGATAAACAGACCTCACACTAAAACTATGTGGCGTTTGCATTAGAACAAGCAAGATTGTGGACCGAAGCATCCTCCAAACGAATAGTAGATTCACTGCAAAGGTTGACACCAGGAAACTCTGGATTGTCTTTCAAACAAGGAGGCAAATTATCGACAAAGTTATAGGGTCAGTCAGGGTGTGGCCCGAATGAAAAAGGGTCTTCCTCTACAAGGAATTTGTCAATTTTTTAGTCTGAGATTTCGTTAACCTTGATCATGTTGATCGCGTTGGCAGGAAAATTCATCTTATTACGAAGACTCCGTGAAATTAGCCTGTCATCTCTTTTGTTTTTAAAATTAATATCAATATTACTCTTAAACCTCTTTCCTGTAGGTTTCTTCACAATTTTAACACCGTCCTTTGGATGTGTAATCTGTTGACTAGCATGTTGAATGACATTAGGATCAATCAAGGGTTCATTGTTAGGGGAAGAGACACAAGTCTAGGAAGGTGAAAGGGATGGCGTCGGGTGGACAAGGGTTTCCTCGACAACAAGTTTATCTACTTCTCCTAATTCAGGGTTACCATAGCCATTTCGGATTATAAACGAATCCCAACATTCATCCTGTGACTCTAATTGATGTATGAGTAGGATTTTAACTAGGCCATGATGAAAAAGGCTAGAGTCTGACCTCTGTTTCTTATATCTTTTCCCCATTTTATAAAGACTCCTGAGTAAGTAATATGGCATATTCAAAGGGAAACCCATAAAATTCATAAGTAGGCGTAAATGGTACAAAAATACAAGCCCAAATCGTCCCTCACATGTAACAAATTGCTTTACCAGAGTGATTAAATCATGCCACCGAGATTTTAGGAATGAAATTGGCATACCTCTATCACAGCTTGTTATTTTTTGAGATGTAAATAGCAGGGTCCAAGGAACTTCCTCCACTTTTTCGTTTTTAAACCATTTTTTACCACTCGCTAGCAATCCTGTGGCTTGACTCAGGAACTCCTCGGTAACCTCCAGTTGCACATCACCAACTTTTTCCCTATAACCATCAAAGGATAAGGCGAAATCTTGGGCAACCTGAAGATTAAAACCCTGAAACTTCCTGATGAAAACATGCCAGCCATTTCTTTCCAAATCCTCCCTAGCATCGTCGTATGAGAGCAGGGTTTGGATACCATTTGGTTCAATTCTCATGACAGGAGCCATACTGGACGGGAGGGTAATCAAACAAACACAACATACAGGTAGGGTTTGTAAAAACAAAACAAAGCCATAACCCCGAGCCCAACAATGAACGGTGTAAAGATTAATACGATGGGATAGTCATTTAATTAAAACACATGCGAAGAGGTTTGCGAAACCCGAGGCCATCCCAAGCGATAATGGCAATCTGCAAGTCGTATGCTACCTTTGCATTCTCTACGAGCTAGGACCAAAACATTGAAACAAAATTGAGTGCACGCATCATGGGTTTGATTACAAAGTTTGGGTAAGTGAAAAATCAAGAGTTTTGTAAAAGAAACGTAACCAAGGATCAAACCAAAACTATACAAAAATCAAATGGTGGGGGTCTTTTGTTCATAAAACCATCAATCTCTTAAGCATGCTTAGAATTTGAAAGGATCAAAAACAAAGAGAGTAAAATCTTCATGGCAAGGAATCAAAACTCCATAATAAATTATATAAACAACTTGCCTTCAACGAAATTTTAAAACAAAATGGTAATTGCAGTCGCAAGTTTTCATGCTTTCAGTCATGAAAACGAAGCATGAATAGACAATAGGTAAAAGAGACAATTTACAACTGTCGTTTCGGAAACTGCTCATGAAGAGTAATAAAATTTCATGACCTTGTGTAGGCAGCTATGTAGATTATTTAATTGATATAATAAAAATAACAATTATATTATTGTTGCCAACATGTTGCCAATGTCTATGTTCACTAAGAGAAATCAAATTTATAAAAATAGAAACAGGGCATATGCAAAAACAGAGTAAGTAAAGATCTTAAGAAATTATATGATAAAAATCCTAAACTGAACTATACTGCTAACATCTGAAACTGTTAGATATGATGAATTAAATTGAGAAATCAAAACTACAGCTAGTCTAACAGTTACACTATCGAAATAAAATGCTAACACTAATCTAAAAGAATGTTGACCTCTGTTGGGCGATGGGCCCTTGTCGCTTCAACAGGTCAATGATTGGAGTCTACAATAAGTTGGTCTTCAATCAATACATCACTCTTACTCGGATCTCAAAACATGAAATTAGATTATGCTACCAACTCAATTCGCATCCATTCATTATGATTCAATAATCAAGACATGGAAATAAATGAAACTCTTCTATTAAACTCAAACTCAAGATGTGTTCTACAATATGAGATAATTCTCGGACATGTTGTGCTATGCTATGCTCTCCTCAACCACCATCCTTGCCATGACTATTTAAACAGTCTCAGTCATGAAACACAAGAAGGTGAAATATTCATCATATCAGCGATTGTCAAATTTACACGCTCGGTTACATATTTTAAGCTTCATCCTCATGACACGGAGTGCATGAGAATGAAGCAATAATCAAACTAGCTCAATATAGTCTTGCTAGAAACTTTGATAATCTAATAAACAGTCAACAAATATCTCAGGCACGATGTGGAGCTTAACTTGGCATACTTTGTTTCCTCTACTGGTACCGGATCATAACAGGCGAGACACGGTGGATAGTACCGGATCCGAACAACGCGCAATTGGTTGGTACCAGACTCAAATAGGCTGCGGGCGTTGGTACCGGATCAGGACAGTGAGTGATCTATGGGTACCGGATGGCTTGGCTGACATAGGAGTGTCAAACTTGTCCAAAGTTCAAAGGCTACATATAGCAATTTCAACATTAGCACATGAAATATTTAATCTCCTAGCTTAATAAACCACAAAATCCATGAATTAAAATATACTTTACCTCATGACCTTATAAGTGACAGGAGATAGTGTTCTTTGCCATTTATCCAAGCTTAGGTAGGCCAAAAAAGTGTAAATGAGGAGTATAATATGGTGATGGAGATGTCAATTTAGAGGCTCAACAATGACTCGTAATTATAAAAACCCTTAAATGGAGACATTCCAATGGATATGTGGTATGTTGCATTGTACTAATTCTCCACTAAGTGAAACCATGTTGGCCAGGAAACTTCTTGTCCTAAAACACATTTTTTAAAGTACCCCTCTAAAATCTTGTTTGCAACTTCTGTATGTCCATTTGTTTGAGGATGATAGTTGTTACTTGGCATTAAAAGTGTTACAAGAAATCCAAACAATGCATTCCAAAAGTTGTTGATGAATGTTGGGTCAAGATCACTAAAAAAAAAATCTTTGGAAGCCCATGCAGCCTATAGGTATTCTACATAATCAATTCAACAACCTTTGAGGCTTTAGTAATGGTATCCATTGCAATAAACCATCCATAATTGGCCAATTGATCAACCACCACAAACAAAATAGTGTTTTTTCCTCCCATTAAGGAAACTTGAAGTCCATTCTAAAGGAATGCTACTTTATACTGAGATTGGGAAAAAAAAAAACAATCAACTTTTTTAAGAATTAGATTTATTCTTTTAGTTTCCACGTGATGCAAAAAAAAAAATCATATCTACTTTAATCCCCATTCAAAAACAATTTACTACCTATAATGTAATCGATATTAGAGGAAACATCAATAGAAACAAGTCCTTATCAACCCCTACATAATGAAGAAAGGAAATTAACCCCTTCAAAAACCCTTAGCTAATGAACTGGTAGTTTCCATGGGTGAATACTTCATTCCAATACAACATGCGTTAAAATGCCCCCACAGTAGGATTACATTAATAAATAAGGTCTTGAAATTTCCTATTTTGAGTTGAGGGTAAATACTTCATCTCAGTAAGGCACTCAATACTTTGTTTCAAGATTTGAAAGGCCCTCAATATGAATGGAATTATATTAAGAAACTCTCCTTAAATTTAGAGTTGGGCCAAGAGAAAGATGATTCTTATAAAAATTAAAATCACCTAAGAAGCAATAATTATTCACTTGTTTTTGTGTCTTTTCAAGATCTTGTAACATCACAAAAACTCCCTCTTCTTTATCATATTCAACAATATCTTGCCTTCCCATCTTGGTTTCACTGTAGATATTGCCTTTTAGTTTGGTGGGAAAGATAAGGAATATGCAATTAAATTTTTCAATTTTTGTACTAAACTTAAAAGTCAAAACTTTGTAATTTTCTAACCTACTTGGATTGTGGTTCACTCAAGTTTCTTTGTGATGAAAAATAATTTAAATTTGGTGATATATATAAATAATTAATTTTTCCCAAGAAAATATCATTTGATATTTTCTAGAGCAATCATAAGAGCCAACATTTCCTTGTCATAGATCGATAACAACTTATCTGTATTTGTTAAATTCCTACTTTCAAAGGAAATTGATCATTGATTTTGCATGGGGAAAATACATACATTGGTGTTGGAAGCATCACACTCAAATATAAATGTAACGTCCCCCAGCTTAATCAAGGAACATTACTTGAGGAAAAGATACACATAAATTCAAAAAAAAAATCTAACTAAATTCTTATAGCTTACCAGCTACGAATTATACATGTATTTAACCATTGCGAATACGAATTATTTAAATGTTGTAATGTCGCCCTCCAATTGATGACTCACTAGCCTATACAAATCATGTAGGATATAGTCAAGAAAGAAAAGGGGAGTCAAGGTATCAAACCCTAAAGAGATATTAAATAGAATAAACAATTATATTTTAATAAAGTAAGGGTTTGATTGGGTCAAAGAGGGAAGATCTAGAAGAATCGAAGAAGAAGAATAAATAGATGAGGTAGCCTACCTTCTTGGCATTATGATTTGATATCTTATTGAGTGCTCTTTTATCCAGCATTTTCATTGGGGTTTTGGAAAAAACACTTCCATCGCAGGTTTAGTTTCAGTGGTGCAATACCCACCCTAGCTAAACAAAGAGAGTTCATTTGGAGACTTTCTTGGGTTTATTGTGGAAATTTTTGAAGATATTGAAGCATACCAGTGGATAGGCGAAGTTTAAGCAGATCCATGCGAAGTTTCAATAGTTGGTCTAGGAGGAGATAACCAATAGTATCGTCAGGGTGTCGAGGGTTTCGCACCAGTGTCTTTTGAGGCATACCCGCGGGTCATGAAGGGCTCGTCTAGCGAGTACCCGTGCGATGCCTAGAAGGTGTCCTGTGAGGACCCCTGTAGTGACATTTTGATAGAAGATCAGGCCCAGGAGGTCGGGGTGAAGATCAGAGGGTGGCCTACATTGTTGGAACGGAGAAGTAGAAGGCTAAGAGAGTCTTGGTTTCTTTGTTGGCAGCATACTTAGTTCTTTTACTGGATCGTCAGCATTACCATGCAGACATACAGAAGTTACTGGGAAATCATGATAAGGTATCCAGGCCACTGCTAGTAGGAATACCACCAGATCGAGGATTCAAGCATGTCATTGAGTTGGAGTAAGGTTCCAAGACAGTGATTACTACACCATGCAGGCACCCAAAGAAGTTCATGGATGAAATACAAAAGGCCATATAGGAGCTGTTGGAAATGGGATACATCTGACCTAGCTCTAGTCCATTTGCTTCCTTAGTAGTATTGGTGAAAAAGAAAGATGGAAAGTGGTGAATTTTCATTGAATAGAGGGATCTAAACAAGAATAATATTAATAGTAGGTACTCGATACCAAGGATTGACGAACTAATAGATGCTACATGGAGAAGTATGTTTTTCGAAGATTAACCTTCGATCTGGGTACCACCAGATCAGGTTGAGAGAGGAGGACATCCATAAAATATCATTCATATGTCACTATGGACATTATGATTTTGTATTCATTCCCTTTAGGTTGAATAACGCACCAGCTACCTTCCAGTCATGTATGAACCATATCTTCAACAAACAATTGAGTATATTTCTACTAGTGTTCTTTGATGATATTTTAATCTATAGTAAGACTTGGAGGGAACATTTGGGGCATGTGGATGAGATTCTCACCATTATGGAGGAGCAGTCGTCTTTTACCAAGGAGGAAAAATGTGAATTTGGATTGACAGAGATTCTATATTTGGGGCATGTGATCAGTGTTGAGGGAGTGAAGGTGCATCAAGAAAAGATCCAGACAATCCTAGATTGACATACCCCTAGGTCAATCATAGAGTTGCGATGATTCTTCTGGATAATAAGATATTATAGATGATTTTTTAAAGGGTTTTCACAACTTGGAGCATCGTTGACGGATCTCACCAACAAGGGAGCATTAAGGTGGACAGAGGAAGCATAGGTAGCATTTGACATAATGAAGAAGGTAATGAGAACTTGCCCAATACTTGCACTTCCATATTTCTCTCATCCATTTGTATTAGAGTGTGATGCATCCGGAGAAGGAATAGGAGCAGAATTGATGCAAAATTTCCATCCCATATCTTTTGAGAGAGGGAAGTTGAGGGAACCAGAAAGGCTCTACTCCATATATGATAAGGAGATGTTGGACATTATGCATGCACTAGCCAAATTCCGACAATACTTCGTGGGAGGACGCTTTGTGGTGAGGACTTGTTGATGCTTGAATCCATTAGGAACGAAATGACAACCTCACAAGGATGTAAATCCCCCTACATTTTTATAGAGGTGGTACTCCTATTTAGATTTTCTTGATATTTTCAAATATTCAAAATGTGGGACTTGACAAAAGTCTATTGTAGTAATTCAAAGAAACATAAATTTTACAAGAAAATAAAAAGAAAATTTTTTCTTTTATTTTTAAAGAAAGTTCCGGAGAAAGGACCAGGAATTACACATTTCACACATTTAAAGAAAATAAGAAAAATTTCCTCACATCCATCATCGTATAGGATAAATATTTATGATCACATAAAATAAAAAGAAGATAATCTGCATGCATAAGAGAACTTTAACAGAGTGGATACATGGGCATCTCAAATAAAGATAATGATATATCAACCTCAAATACTTTATATTCTGAAAATAGGGTTACAAATCACATTCGATATTGTTCCCAAAGCAGTTCTCTTGAAATTTCCAAAAATATATAGTATGTTACATATTCTTTGAAATTGTAAATGTGTTTGTCTTAAAGACTATGATTGGGGCTCTTGCGGACCATAAAGCAAATAAATACAAGAAATAATGTTGTAGAAGGAAGATGGTGGGTGGTAGAAGGATCAACAAGACCTGGTAAGAAGAAAAAAATGAGTTATCAGTCTTCGGTTAAACCTCTCTAGTGAAAGAGGTGGAATAAGTGGATAAAGGACTTGATAAAGAAAAAAAGGATGTGATCAGCATAAAATTACTATGATGGTCTCTTTTGTGTTCATTTTCTCTTTGATGTCCTTTTATCGTTTTCATCAACGGTTACAGGAACCTTCGCAATTTCTTCTTTCCCTTCATTTGTCAATTTATCGATAGCCTTCTTGAACCATTCTTTGATGTAACTTTTCATAAGTGCTAGGTTTATTTCATGCAGGATTTTAATGTTGAACAGCTCACCCTCCAAGTCTTTGGAGATCAAGGGAAATGTCATGTAATGCTAATTCAATATCATGGTTTCTTATGGAGTATTCCATTGGCGAGTTATCTATGGCGTTTTCATCATATTCACTTATACCATAGAATTTTTCAATAGAAAATACTTTAAAAATCTCAACTTGCTCATCGAATTGTTGTTTTGTTAGGAACAACAAGTTGAGGTTCAACTTGAGATCTTGGACTTCGTTATTTCTTCCGGCTAGTTCCACCTCCATGAGTCTTTTGAATAGCTCTTCTCTCCTTTTTATGGCTTGGTTACACGCTTGAACGAAGTTGTTCAAGTTCTATATTTTTTCTTTCCAGCAGGCATTCAGCTGCTTGATCCGACTTGGAGAGGGAAGGTCCTCCTCTCTTCTCTTTATCTCTGACATGTTGGAAGCTTTAATACCAAAGGGTACCACGATATCAAGATAGAAACCTTCTTCATTTTTTAGTTCGGCTTGTAAATAATCATGGAAGGAATGTGCCCTCGAGCCAAAAGAAATCATGTTCTTTGAAATTTCCCAAACTTCGGTAATCAGTGTCATTCTTTTCTTGATATTATTCTCCAGATAGCTCATGGTTGATGTCAGTAATATTGAGGATCCTTTTAATTTGTATGCAAGTGTGGTGGGTCCTAAAATTGCCAAAGGGATGGCAAGGAGTGGAAGAGGCATCAAGGTCTCTTCTAGTTCCTTAATCCTTTCCTTTAACTTTATATTTTCTGCTTCGATACCACCAATGGATTCATCCAATGCATCTCCAGTTGCTTTATGGATTCTGGAAATCTAGGAAGGCCTCATATTTCTTAGGTTAACCTATGAACAGGATTTCCCCTTTTTATTCTTCACATCACTCTTCTCAATAATTAATTTCTTAGATTTGATGTCAAAGACAGCACTCTGAAATACAAATGATTCTTCTTCATCAAAGATCCCATTCTCAACAATTTCCAACGACTGATTCTAGTGGTTCGCACCTCTTAGTTGATCAATTTCAGAAAACATTTTGTCAATGTCAGCCTCGAGCTCCATATATTCGAGGGAGAATTTGTTGATGTCACTTTCAACATGATTCTCTTCTTCCTCGTGTACAATATTCTTCCTCTTCTTCCTCAGAGGGATTTTATGTGAGCTTTCATTTTTTCTTGGAGGGGGTTTCTTGTCTCCTCCTCCGCTTGAACTGTTGTTGATTACTTTTTATATGGGTGGGCCATTGGAGCACTGCTCCGAGGTGTTGTAGTCTTAGGAGTAATATTTGGGGACTGTACACTCTTCTCATTGGGACCATTTCCTCTTTGTGTGTACAATTCATTGGTATTGAGTATTGTCTCTAAGTCACCAATAGTGTGGGTAGGTTTTCCCAGGTTATTATTGTCTTATTCTCCTAGAACAGTGTGGATAAATGAATTGCTAAAACCCACTATTAACATATGTTCCACAAATATTTAGTTAGGTTCAAACCCTGTAATATTTTCAGCATACTTGAGATTCAAGTTGTGGAAGTGGTTTGGAAATTCATCAATTTTGCTCATACTTCTAAATACAAAATCCCCAATTTTCCAAGGCAAAGGTATGAATTGCCTTTTTTGTTTTTCATGAAAAAAGTGTAACCAGAAGTTATATTGCCTTGAAAATTTTGTAACAAACATTATGTCGGATATATGGCATGGAAGAAAGGAGGGATTTTCCTTAGAACCAAAAATCCTGATGACATTGTAATTTTCCATTTGCTCCAAAGTCCCCTTTTCATCGAGGAATTTACTAGCCTGAGCAGATATTCTTGGGTATCTTTTCCAAACAAAAATCCTTTAAAAATTGAGACAAAGTCATTGAAAAATTCATAAAAATGCAAGGAATCTTTGTGCCTCCATAATGATTGGTACCAAAAGGTCACAAGGTCAAATCCACAATTCACCTTCTTGCATATAGGTAATTAAGGAAATTGACAGCAATGTGTTATCACAAAAAACAATTAAGAAGCCATAAAGAATTTCTTATCTTTTTTATACTGAGACAATTGGGAAGAGATTTCAATGGAAATCAAATTTCCCTAATCGAAATGGTCTTTCTCCTTGACAGTAAAATATAAGATATAAAGAATCATGTGGGAAATTTTGGCAGTATTTTCTTGGCCCGTAACTCTGGTAAATAACCAGGAAATTTCCCAAAAGGGGTTCTTGAAAACGTTGACCTACAATCTGGTAATATCTTCAGGGATGGCTGCAAGATTCTTCAATAATTCAAGTAAGATATCCATGTCGTTGTCATTTTTTTTCAAGAAATTCATGCAATATTCACCTTTGAAGGTGAGTGTTGGCTCTGGGAGTTTCAACATTTTACAAAACACTTGAGACGAAATAGAGATAGGAGAATGGTCTTGGATTTGAATCATTCATTGACTTGGTATCTACTTCTCAACGCACTAGGAAACTAGTTCCTTGTAGTCAAAAACTTCAGGAACACAACCTGCATGAGCAATTCCAGACATCCAAATTACTTCCTTCTGAGCAGAAGGGGATGAATAATAAGAATACGCTTTAGACCACTAAAAGTTTCGGTCCTCTCATCCAAAAATGTTCAAAGTATCTCAGCAGAAAAGTTGTCAAGCTATTGTTGCCATAAATTTAGGAGAGCGTTATTTTGATCCAAATAATATTTGAAATGAGCGCTTGAGAGATATAATATAATATTCCACAAATAGTGCTTTAATGTGGTTTAATAATAAATACCTTCGATCCCTTCGGTTATTAATGAGAATATTTGTGTGACCTGCATGATGAATTATTATCATTAAACCATACTAGATGTGTATTGGTAAAAGTGTGAAGGTGGTGGGGAAAAACAACAAAAAATAACATTTGGGACTTTTGTGAACCCGCCAACCCGGGAACCCACCAACCCGTCGTTGTAGAAGGTTGAGAATTGGCTAAGTGTTGTAACACGATCGATCGGACTCAATATAGGAGAGATGAGATACTTAGGAGCTCGGGGCGTCCAATGGTAAAAATGTAGATCGTGGATCATTTGGGTACAAAATGTATGTCATGAAACAAGGGGTATGAAATCTTGAAACCACCAACCCGGGAACCCGCGACTGCAAAAACAGCTAAGTATAAGATAATGTGGCGGTCGGTCAGACTCATGATGTGAGAGTGTGGATAGAGATGAGGATCCACGAGTCCGCCAACCCGTGAACCCATCATTTTGGAAAATCAACTAAGTAGAGTAACTATAAAGGGAGAATAGAAGGGGAAAAAGAAAAGGGGAATTTGGGTAAGTATATAAGAGGGAAAAAGAAATGGACAAATAAGTTGGGAAAATAGAAAAGGGGAGGGGAATTTTGGAAGCAGGAATTGATCTCAACAACTGGCTCAAAATGTGGGATGATAACCCCTTGTGGATTGTCAAGAATCTAGATCCTTTCATGACCAGGTGCTTTCACCTATTGGGCTATGGAGTCAGAGTAAGAATATACAAACTGAAAAAAGAAAAAAAATATTTGCAATGAGAATGAGAAAGTCTTAGGAGAAGAAACCTTTCAAATTTTTCTCGTTGACAGACAACATTAATCTCTTACCCTTCATGTCTTGGATCATATAGGAGTTAAAACCCAAGATCTTCTCAACAACGTATGATCTGAACCAAAGTGCTTTGAACTTTGTATGCATGGACGGTTTCTCCTTGGCCTTGTTCCAAAGTAGCACCAGCTCTCCCTTCGGGAAATTATTTACAGTTGTGCTCTAATCAAAATATGTTTTGATGCTCTGTTGCCTCTAAGAAGCTTGATTCATAGATTTTCTTCGTTCTTCTTCCAACTTCAACAATTGATTGATTCTCCTCTGAATGGGTGAACTGTCTTTTGTATCTTCGTTATTAACCACAGAAATCAACGCATTGACCTCGAGGCTAATTGAAATTTTAGTTTCTTTCCCATAAACCAATATATATGGAGACATCTCAATGCTATCCTTCGGAATCGTTCTGCTTGCCCATAATGCATCCATCAACTTTAGATGCCAATTCCTTTGGTTCTTGTCAATGGTTTTCTTCAGTATCTAAACAAGTGTTTTGTTTGTGGATTCAGCAAGGCCATTACCTTGAAGATAATAATTCAATGATTGACCCATGATGATTCCATATTCTCCACAAAACTCTGTAAACTTCAACTCGATAAAAATCGAGCCATTATCTGTGATAAATTTAACTAGGAGACCAAATCTCGAAAGAATATTTCCTTTGAAGAATTTAATTAGCTCTTCGGCATCAGCCTTCTTTAATGCCATCGATTTTCGCCATTTCGTGAAATAATTTGTAGTCGTGAGAATGTATATATTCCCCTTGCTAGACTTTGGATTAATTGGCCCGACAACATCAATTCCCCATTGGGAGAACAGTTGTTCTACAATTATGGGCTTGAAAGCCTCACGGATCTCTTCATTTTTCCTTAAAATTGTCGGCACGACACACACTTCCTTATTATGTCATATGAGTCTCTGAAAATTGATGGCCAATAGAATCCTGCTCTTATTATATTGTGGGTGGTTGTAGTAGGTGCAAAGTGTCCACTACATATTCCCTCATGGAATTATCTTATTAGTTATCAGGCTTGATTTTCATCAACGCATCTCAGTATTATACCATCATAATTTCTCCTGAATAGTATGTCAGCAATAAATACATATTGATTTTCCTTCCTCTTCAATGTTCTTCGCTCCTTGGGGTTCATGGTGACATGAAATTTCCTGGACCTTAAGTAGAATATAATATCTTTGTAACATTCTGAATCAGCTAATGGTTCCCCGAATGAAATTGAAATCATTCCATTGAATGAATCTCCATTCACGATGAGATTACATAAACTGTGTCCTTTGATAGTTTTTAACGGTTTAATCTTGATGTCATATTCTTGTATCTTTTCCAACTAGTTAGCCCATTTTCCTTCTCTCAGTTGTTGATTCAGGAGAATCTTCACTGGTGATGAGGGAACATAAGCAATAACATGGGAGTTCAATATGTACGTCTGAAAGTGTGATACTGATTTTATAAGAACCAACGCTTGCTTCTCCAGTTCTTAATACCTCAAATCATATTCATGTAGGGTTTTTCTCATGAAACTTATTGGGATCTCTTCTCCTTTGATATTTTTCTAAGTAAGAATGGATGCAACAATTGTCTCTGTAGAAAATGAATAGATGATGAAATCTCTTTGAAAGTTTGGACTAATGAGGACTAGAGCAATGGTGATTGCTCCTTTGATAATATTGAATGCCTCTTGAGTATCCCTTGTCCATTCGAACATCTTCTCCTTTTTCAACAACAAATTGATCGACTTCATGATACTTGCATACTCAGGAACAAATCTTCACAGAAAATTGATCTTGCCAAAAAACAATTGGACTCCCTTCTTGGATGTCGTCGAGTTGAACTCATTTATTTCTTTAATTCTTTCTGGATCTATGTAAATCCCTTCCTTGCATACAATATGTCCCAATAGTTTGCCTTGAGTCACAACGAACAAGCATTTCTTTGGATTCAGAGAGACACCATATAATCTACATCTTTCAAAAACCTTTCTCAAATGATGGATATGATCACCCATTTTCTTTGAATGCACCATCAAGTCATCTTGATAGTCTACCATAAATTTTCCTATCAACACGTTGAATGCATGATACATGGCCCTCTAGAATATGGCTCCAGCGTTCTTCAAACGAAAGGGAATTCTAGCATATGCATATGTCTCCCAAGGTGTGATAAATGATGACTTTTCCTTATCTTCCTCAGCCACCAACACTTATTTATATCCAGAAAAACCATCCAACATGGACATGCAATCCAATCTAGTAACTTGTTGGAGAAGAAACTCCATATTAGGCAAAGGAAAGTTATCCTTTATGCTTTCTTTGTTAAGGTATCTGGAGTCAACACACATCCAGATTTCCCCAGTATTTTTTCTTACAATCATAGGATTTGAAATCCATTTTGAGTGTCTAATGGGATAAATTATTCTTGCCTTCTTCAATTTCTCCAATTCAATCTTTACTAGAGATTTCAGCTTGGGATTGATCATCCTTATTTTTTTCTTCATTGGCTTTGCTCCTCAAAGGAATGATATGTTGGAGTATAGTCTTATCGTAAGATTTTAAATCATCATAGGTCCAAGTGAACACATCGATTTATTCTTTGAACAAGGAAACATATTAATAAACTTCCTCAGTGGTGCAATCAACTCCCAAGTTGACATATTTCAGGGAACTGTCAGTTCCAATATTGAATTTTCTCGTTTCTTGCACTTTTCAAACTGAAATTTATTCAAGGAGATTCTTAGCATGATCATCTTTTGTAAAAATAGATTTATATTGTATACAATATTTTGGGACAACAGACAAGTGATCGTCTTCATCATCATCATCATTTAACAAAAAAAATTCCAACTGTTCATCATTCTCAAACACTTGCAAGTACACAATGTTATCGGGCACGGATGATCGGAAAGATATTTCTACATGGAAAGGTGTTTTACTTTGGATATCATCTGGGTTTGACAATGAGACTGCCAAGGATAGTGAATCTGCCTTGTGATTCTTGTCCCTTGGAATAAAAGAAATGTTGAAGGAACTGGAAGATTCCATCAATTCGTTAACTCTTTTGAAATACAACTTAAGTCTTTCATTTTTTATTTTATACCTCTGGGTAACCTGATTGATGACCAACTCTGAGTCTTCAGTTATAATTAGATGTTATATTCTCATTTCCTATGCAAGGATCATCCCCTGAATCAAAGCTTCATACTTTGCCTCATTATTAGTGCATGAAAAACTCCAGTCTAATAGTGTGTGGATGCATAATATTACTTGGACTCATAAGAACAATTCCAACTCCATTCCCAGAGAATGGATAGGGTCCATCAAATGACATCATCCAATACCCTTCAGACGAATATTCTTGATTCTTCATGTCTTGCACTTGCTACAAAATTTCATTATGCTCTATGTCTAGGATAGCATAGTTTCTAATCCTAGAGTCTATATAATCTTCCATCAATTCATTCTCCTCATTTTTTAAGGAGAATGGTTTCCTAGGTTCACATGGCACTTTAATCATTGCTCCTTCTTGGTTTGGTAGCATCATACAACTTCCATCGTTCATTATATATCCTCTGATCATAGATGTCCAGTCTTTTCCCAGCACAACTCCATATTTCGAAGGAAGGTAGGTATACCACAATAATATTGAAAATTGTAATGATATGGGGGGTTGTTGTAATCCAAGCATAAAAGTCCTTGATTTTTCCATAAGCTGACACTTTTCTAGAATCAATTGCATATATACTTTCATCGGTTTCATAATACTTGGTGCAAGTCATTCCCAATTCCTCCATGATCGATAGTGGCATGATATTGTTCGTCATGATAGTGTCAACTAAAAAATTATGCAGTGAAACATCATGATTTTCAATAGAAATGTAAAAGGGAGGAATTTTACCTCTCATCTTGGCAGTAGACTAGCTAGGGATTTTTTTTCGATTGGTAACAACAGCTTCTACTCTTTCATATGGATCATCCAACAACTTCAAAATGTTTTCTCTTTGCTAGGAATTCCCCACCACTTCCGTAAAGGGCAGGGTTATCCTTAATTTACACAAATCCTCTACAACATTATATGTCATTTGAGTCGAGTTTGACATCATGTGTTTCCTTTTACTTCCAATGTTATCTGTCACTTTCTCATTTTTTTTTTCTTTTTATTTTTGTTTTTGGTTCTCTTTATCAAAATCGCCTTTATTTTTTGGTCTATTTACAAATCCTCTTGTATGGGTGACGTTTTCTTGCGATTTGGGATCGTTGTCACCCTCTTCAAATATATACCTGGATGTCTAGCATCCCTCCATATACACAGTTTCGGAGCTTTCATCAAGTGAGTAATAATTCTCTTGCTCAAATAATTACTCATCATAGACATCATCCAGAACAGCCACATTTGGAGTAGGTTGTTTGGGAACCCTTGGTATTTGCGGATATCTATGTTTTCAAACCTCACTCTTTTTTCTTGGGGAGGGTTCCTCTTTTGCTATGGGATTGGAATTATTGGATTTGGCATGTAATTATCTCCCCTTCTTAGTCTGGTTATCTCGTTCTGCATTTGTTTGATGGTTCTATTCATCTATGCAATTTCAATTCTTTGCTTAGTTTCCAGTGCCGCCACAGGGTCAACCTTTACATTAGGTATGGTTCCCTTGAAAAATTATCCTCTCATTGTTTTATTTTGATTCGATCAAGGCTTGAATTCTTCATTCTTTATTGAACTCGAAGCTCCTTGATTATCAATATTTAATCATCCCAGCTTTCTTTGTACTCTTCCCAGTATAATGTTAGGGTCGACACCCTTTTCAATCACAATTTCTTCCATCTCAATGGATTTATTCATTACATCCTCCAAAGTATCCATTTGGGATGTTCTGATGGCATATTTTACGTTCGAGGGAATTTCATTCTTATAACAACCTAGAATGACTGGTTCATTTGGTCTTTTATCTTCTTGAATCCTACTCAAGGTTTTATTGAACCTGAGATTAAAATCTTGTATCCTTTCATTCTTCCTCAAACCAATCTGGGTGTGTTATAACCCTAAATTGCACCATACATGCTCACCTGGCATCAGGCCATCTCATATCCCTTCTTTGTCAAAGCAATATTGAACAACTCTTTGAAAATCCTCTTTTATAAAATCCCACACGCCCTTCTCCATTACTGCACGCGTGTACATGATGGTTGACCCAAAATAGCCCGCGTGGACCGACAAAAGGAAATTTGTCGACGGAACACAAAAGCTATGGGTGAGTTAACTGAAACTCCTGTCCATGCATGGCCGAGGGTTCATCCAAATACCTAGCTCCTTCTAGCCTATAAAATAAGGGGTAGGGGTCCCATTTGGAGGAGGAAAAATATAGCAAAGAAACTCTACCCATTTGCGTATTCCCATTGTCCCAACCCTTTAGCCTTTCCTGATGCCAAAGGAGATACAAAGAAAAGCAGTTGGAGGACAATAGAAGAGGATCCCAAGATCAGGTTCACGGAGTGGTGGCCGATCTCAACTTTTGTAAGTTGACTCATTCAAAGTAATAAAGAAAATGTTTTCCCGTCCCAATTCATGAACTTTTTTTAGTTTGATTAGTATATGTTTGGATTTCTAACCCATTAGTATATAAGTAGGATGCATGCGTAGTTGTTGCTTGTCTTGTATGCAGGTCAGCTTTGGAAGGATTATTGCAAACAATTAATCAAGTACAGCGAGGGATCGACATCAAACGTCGGGAACGAAGTAGGTTGATCTTTCTATGCATTTACTAAGAAAAGGGGATTTAAATCTAGGGATGAAGGTAGAAAGTATTTTTTATTTGGTCATATCTGCATACAAAGTCTAAACCCTATTTTTTATTCCGTAGGGAGATTTCCCTCACAACAGAATTGGCGACCGTACTGGGGATAATCTCTGAGGGTTCCTGGAATTTTATTTGGATTTTTGGGTAGTTTTAAAGACTAGTTTTCCTTTCCTGTTTTTTCTTTTAGTTTCTGTAAGGTATGAGCTAGCAGAGAGTCTGGTTTTCCATACCAGCTTTCTCTGATTTGCTTAACTGTGTTTGTCAGGACCCACAAAGGTACATGCGGCCTGCATAAGGTCTACACATGTGTACCTGCACCCTACACTCTTACAGCCCGCGTGTGAATGCTAGCTGAGGAAGTAGCAGTAGCGTGTAGAGTCCAGAGAATTTTGGAGGCATTCATCCTCTTCCCTGTCAAAATCAGACATTCTCAGGGGTTTTCTGGAATTCTGTCTGAGTCTTGGTTGTTTGCAGTCCTATCTCATATTGTTTTTTCTTTATCATTTTTCCTTACATTATTTGTTTTTCTGTTAAAAGGAGTGTCCAAGCCTTCAAGGGATCCTGATTATCAATATCAGTGGTCTCTTCCTGGTTTTGGGTTGTATGTTTTCATTTTTTTCTCAGAGTTTAGATATACATGCGGCTTGTACAAGGTCAGCTCGCGTGTACATGCCCTCTGTCTCTATACAGTGTGTGTTTGCACGCGTGTTGTTATATTAACAGTCATGTGCTTGTACATGATACTTTTTGTTGAGGGTAAGGTAGTCATCCTTTCTCTTGATAAGAATTATTCTTCTCAAGTGTTTGAATCTTTGTTTGAGCAGTCAATAGCTTAGGATTAATCTTACCCTTAGCCTGCTTTTTCTCAGTTAAAAAAGTTGTCATAAAAATAAAAGATTTTTTAAGGTTTTTAGACAAGTGTGAAAGTCATTTTTTAAAATTGCTAGTGTGTGATTTTTGACCTGATTCTTTGCGATCTGCGATTAGGCCAGAATTGTTTTTCTTGGTTTTTTCTTGTTGGTATTTTTCCTTTTTGCTTTATCAAGCATTTAAAGAAAGAAAAAAAATCTCTTTTCATTTTCTTGTTTGGTTGAAGAGTGTGTTTATGCATTATTAGCCAGGGAAAAGTCATTTTTTTCATAAGTTTTTGCAGTGTACTTATATCATAAGTAGCTTGTAGTCAAGTGAAATTTCTTTTGAGTTTGTTGTCCAAAATCTTAGAAAATTAAAAATATTTATTTTGAAAAGTTGTTGAAATTTTTCATTAAGTAAAAGTTTTGTTTCCAGCTTTTTGATTCATTTTTTGCTTTCGTCTTTTCACATCATCAGTTTCACTTTCATACCCCTTGACGTAAGACAAAGCCATAAAATTAACGCTAAATTTAAAACCTACTAGACTTTTATGTTTGTAGGGTTCACCAACTAGTTCAGGATTAGGGCCTTGGATTAGGTTGGAGAGGAAACTCTTCAAGGCCATTTAAAATCAAACATTGGAGTCTGAGTCAGGGAGTGCCTAAGTCTAGTGTCGTGAAAGTTATCCGAGACCCCCCTCTAACACAGGGGATAAACACGAGGTCGCGTGTGGAAAGGTAGCGGAGATAACCCCTCCAAAGTTGGACCAATCGTAGTGGAGAACACATATAGAGGGCTTGTCTTGGGATTTCGTCGTTTTCATTTTCCACGAGGCTTTGTGGGTCTCGAATCCATTTGAGTTCCTGAGTTGTCTTCCAGACCATTTTCTCTCGATACCCTTGACAGGTTTCGGGCTCGATACCCTGCTCATTGTGGTCTACCCGACTTTCGACTGTACCCGCCCAGTGACTATTCGCGCGCTAGCAACCTAGTTGCCAATTGTTTTTAGGGACATACACAGGTGATTGCGGGGGTATACCATGGTACCTAGGACAGACATTGAGCCATTCTTTGCAGAGTATACCTGAAGGGTGCTTCCATGTTTGAGTTTCACTTGCATCGGTAAGTTGCTCCAGTGTTGGTTGTTGTAACTGTTCTTCCAATTAATTTAGTGTTTGCATGTCTTATCTTCTAGGGACCTTTTTTAGTGTGTGTTACTTTTGAACGTTTAGACTACCTTAGAGTGTCTTTGATCTTCTCACACAGTGGAGGATCACGAGCTTCATCGGTCACGAAGGCTTCTTGGCCTGCCACCGATTACAAAGGAGCCACCCTTGCCACCACTAAGGCAAAAGCTAGACCAACAAGGGTCTTTTGAAGCGACCGGGTTACAAGCCATTGTGCTCTACCAACCCCCGGAGGAATCAACTGTTTTGGACCTTGAAGCAACTGCTCTTGGCCCGGTTGAAACCCCAACCACTGATTTCTTGGCACCTTTCATCATACCAATTCAATTTTACGAGTGCCAGACAGTGTTGCACACAGCAATGGAAACAAATGTTGTTACTCCTTCTGGGAATCCTTCAATTCCCACCATGGTTGTCACCACAGGAGAGATTTCACCTCCTAACCCACCATCATCGGTCTAAGCCACCATGGTCTCGACCACTTTTACATCGCATAGTCGTCCGATATCGTCGTTGGCAGCTGCCACAACCCATTTCACACCAAGTGCGACAAGCCATCTGTTCTCATACGGGTTGCCTAGTTCGGGTATAAGTCATGTACTTTCTTACTCCAATTTACAGACTTTAGGTCTAGGGGCAAGGAGCTCTAGCGCTCCTCTGCAAGGTCACATGGGGGGTACTCCTGCTCCTTTTAACACTTTCCCTTATGGAGGAGGTCATATCCCTCCTTCATTCCCTTCACTCGGCGGATCGCGTAAGCCATCCGTCGGGCAACCTACACACAATAGTTTATTTGGAGCAGGGATTCAAGGACCACCTTCGCATAGTATGTCGGTAGGTTCGACATTGTTTTCTTTGAACAGAATGTTTGGTAACAACACCTTCTCGTCAGTCGCTTTCCGGATTGGGGGCAACCCCATTTTTGGACAATCTACTCCTATGCAGGGTATTATTCCTTCCTAGGGGGAAAACTCAGAAGGAGCTTGGAATTCAGGGCAGGGATCCGTTCTCTTCTCTGGAATGCCAATCTGGGGTAATTCTTTCCACAATCAATGGAACCCCGAACAAACTACTATGCCCATCCCCACGGGACCGCCATGGGGCAATCCTTCCCAGAGTCCTTCAAATGTAATGCATGCCCAACCATCTATGTCCTATTTGGGAAATCAGCCAATGATGTCTCCACATATGAAAAATCCTTACGCTGGCCAAGGCCATGTTTTCTACCAGAATCTGGGCCAGCAGCCAAACTTTTCCTAGCAACCTGGTGCCAGTCAAACTCCGGGCCCCTTTTTCCCAGGTTATCACCAACAACCCAAACTTCCCTTCCTGGTGACTTTGCACTTGCCAGATTTGACAAGGTTGTTGAATGACCCTATTTGTCATGATCCGTGTTGGCCTCCCATGCCAACGAAGTTGCCTTCGAACATCCCAAAGTTCAAATCCAAGCCTAATGAAGATCCAATAGATCATGTGACTACCTTCCATCTTTGGTGCTCATCTAACTCATTGAAACATGACTCCGTACAGTTGCGATTGTTTCAACGTACTCTCATTGGAAGTGTCGCGAAATGGTACATTGAGCTCGATCGCTCAAGATACTCTTCTTTTGGTGAACTGACGATGGCTTTCCTGAACCATTTCCAGTTACCTGTGAGATACGACGTTGGCACAGAGCTGCTCGCCAATTTTGAACAGACAACAGCAGACCATATCTCTGATCACATCCGAGAATGGAGACGTCGGAAGAGTTTAATCAAGGTACCAGTCCCACCAGCATTCCTACTTGAGTGGTTCCTTAAGTCTTTGGTCCCGCATTTATCCAAAGACGTTGCGATGTCAGGAGTTTTCTCCGAAGAAGATGCCATCATGGGGGCTCAACAGTTTGAGCTCATTTATTCTCACTGGTTGATTATACAACATCTTTCCAGATGTGCCACGTTCAATACTGGATAAAACTAGACAGAGAGCTGGACTACATGCCGATGGTATTGTTGGTTCATCACAAACAAAGCCCGTTGAGCAATTGACGAAGTAGTTGCAGCATTTATCTATACAACACACAACGGCCAGCCAAACTACTGCTTTGGTTGCTCCCCCTACCAAAACGTCAGAGGTACACACAGTGCAGTCGACTAACCCAAAGGCCACCCAGCAGCCTGAAGGGAAGAAAAAACAATGAAAGAAGGGTAAGGGGAATAAAAAAACCCACCGATAATGTTGGCGGGGACAACACTGAAAAACGGAAGGCGAGGTATCCATGCAACTTGTGCGCGGAAGACCACCCGACCCATCTATGTCCTCGACTTGCAGAGCCCCAAAAAATTTTCACGCAGCAACAGCAGGCGGTGTTGACTAATCCATTTCAACATGGTAAAAATCTAACTCAAGCCTCTGCAAGCATAGAAGGGGGCATCCAAGAACCTTGTCTGCCTCCGAACAACCCCGCATATGTGAACATATATATGGTTAGGGGTGATGATTTTATATCGACTAGAGAACATGACTATAGTAAACCAAGCACTTCTGAGAAGGGTAAAGAAGTTGACCTCCCATCTCTTCCTCTACAGATTGAGAAGACATTGGGAGAAACAATGACACACATCCCAAAAGGTGCATTTAAAAAAGCTTCTCATAACCCAAACGCAAGGGCCACCCAGAACTATTCTGTGGTGGAGGATTTATCACAAACCCCTTGTGCGATGTTCGCTTTGGAAGTCCTCCAAAGCTGCCCTTCTCAGAGGAAAGCCTTGTTAACATCTTTAGGCTCTACTGAGACTTGTAATCCGGGTACCATCATGTTGGATACAACCGAATTAAAACCTCATCTTCCTTACCACGTAGCGTTTCAGATAGTAGTGGCTTATCCCATGAAAACTTTTACTCAAAATATCTTTTGCACAGTGATTGATGAGGGCGCCTCAACATGCGTTATGTCGTTGGCATGTTGGAAGGCCATTGGCCAGCCCGTTTTGTCTCCATCACCTACTCTCCTCACCACTTTCGACGATCGTTCGTTCCGACCACATGGCATCATTCCTTCTTTCCCCGTGCAGTTAGGAGGGAAGACCCTGTGTGTCGAAGTAAAGGTAGTCGATGCTCCCCTCGACTATAACCTCTTGTTAGGACGGAGTTGGACTTATGCTATGAAAGTTGTGGTTGCTACAATTTTCCAGGTCTTATTGTTTCCACACGAGGGTCGGATAGTGACCATCGATCAATTGTCTTTCTCCAGACCTGACCCATCTTTTGGGGCATCCATGGTCCCGATGATTGATAATCCTCAATCAGGTGTCGTCAATGTAGGAGTTGGTTTGTGCCCATCCTTGATGGGTACCTTCAATTACCCACCCCCTCACGGCGATATAAATTTATATCCAATCACCATAAGGCTGAGATTTTTCAAGTTTCATCATTTCGCACGACTTACTTCAAGGATCCATGGATACTTCCTTCCCCATCGACCATGATGGATGAGAAAGGGAACCCAGGCATGTCCATGCCCTTGTCTGTCACTGAAGTAGCGTACTCTTTAGTCCAACACGCTTCAACTAACCTTGATTCAACTCCTGCACAAGAGTTAGATCCACTTCTAGAGCCTATTTGGGCTCAGGGTTCTCTCACTAACACAGATTCGTTAGACTTATTCTTTCCTTCTGACGAAGCAGTAATTGAAGCAATAACTAGTCCATACAAACCTTGGGAAGATCTTCATCATAGATCATATTTTCTCCTAGAGTTAATATGAATCGAAGCAGGAGAATTCACCATGACCATGACGGGAGATCAGTCGTGCCCTATTAATCTCTTAGCTACACACAAAATTTATGCTGAGGGCAATATGGAAACTATCACTAAAACTATACCAATCAATATCTCATGAATCCCTGGCATCATGGAGAATGTCTTCGTCGGAGCGGATTTCTCCCCCGAAGAGATTCAAATCTACACAGATATTTTCAAAGAATTCTGCAACATGTTTGCCTAGTCTTATGAGGAAATGCCAGGTATCGATCCAAAAATAGTTGAACATGAATCACAACTTATCCTGATGCCAAGCCTGTTCGATATAAGCTTCGTCCAGTTATTCCTAAGAAAGCAGCATCCATCAAGATTGAGGTTGATAAATTGCTAAAGGTGGGTTTTATCTATCCTATCCATTTGACCCAATGGGTGTCAAATCCTATGTCGGTCAATAAAAAACAAGGCACGATTCGTGTATGTGTCGACTTCTGTGATTTGAACAAGGCATGTCCCAAAGATAATTTTCCAACACCATTCATCGACCAGATCATTGATGAATGTGTTGGTTGTGAAGCCTTTTCTTTCATGGATGGTTTTTCGGGATATAATCAAATCCAAATCAAACTCGAAGACCAACACAAAACGGAATTCAGTTGTCCTTGGGGTACATTCGCATATCGTAAGATGTATTTTGGTCTTAAAAATGTTGGAGCCTACTTCCAGCGGGCCATGTCTTTTGATTTTCATCATCTCAAGCATATATTTGAGGCCTATTTAGATGATTTAGCATCGCGATCTCGCAAGAGAATGGATAATCCCACACACCTTAGACTTATCTTCGAACACTATCGCTACTTTCGGATTCGCTTGAATCCAAACAAGTGCAGCTTTTGCGTAACGTCAGGACGTTTGTTAGGTTTCATCATATCAACAACAGGGATCGTGGTCGATCCTCTCAAGGTGGAGGCAATAATCCAGCTGCCCCCCCCACGCACAATCCTTCAACTTCAGAGTCTACAAGGCAAGGTGAACTTTTTACGACGCTTCATCGCCAACTATGCCGAGATCACCAAGGGCTTTATGCGTTTATTAAAGAAAGACGTCCCCTTTTACTGGGATGATGCCGCTCAACGCTCTTTCGATACATTAAAATATGCCCTCACAACTGCCCCTCTGCTACGGCCGCCTAACTATAACAAAGATTTCTTATTATATCTGGTTGTCGTAGAGTCAACCATTGGCATGGTTTTACTTCAGGAAGATGACTTGTTCTTATAATACATGATCTATTACCTGAGCCAAGGCCTCATAGGACTGAAACTTAATTATTATCATATCGAAAAACTTGCGTTGGCAGCAGTTCATGCTATTCAACGGTTCTGTCATTACGTTCTATTTCGCAAGACCACCGTCATTGCTATCATGAATCCATTTCAGTACATGTTGACACGACGGGTAATAGGCAGAAAAATCAGTAGATGGATGGTCATCCTCCAGGAGTTTGACTTAGACTTCGTTTCAGCAAAGTCCAAAAAGTCACTGGTCTTCGTAGAGCTTATTTCGGAACTTCCGGTTGAGTCAGGTGACGTTGTGCCTGAAGAATCGCCTCTCCGGGGAGATATGTTTTTCATCACATCTTCAGATCCCTAGTATGGAAATATACTTATCTATCTCCATATTTTGAAGTGCCCCACTTCTGCTTCTCATGATGACCATCGGCGTATACGCCATCAGGCTAAGAATTATCTCATACTTGATGATACGTTGTATTGGAGAGGTGTAGACTGCATCCTACGTCGATGTCTCACTCATGAGGAGGTAGTTATCGTGTTCAACGATTGCCATACCGGAGCTTGTGGTGGTCATTTGTCTGGGTTGGCAACAGCCCAAAAGATTCTATGAGTAGGTTACTTCTGGCCAACACTTATCAAAGATTGTATCGAATCGGTCAAGAAGTTCCATCCGTGCCAAATCTTCTCTTGGAAGATGAGGGCACATCCTTCTCCCATGTTTCCTGTCATCACAGTAGGTCCCTTCACCAAGTGGCAGATTGATTACACTACTTGCAACCTGCCTTCAACAAGGGGGCATCGCTATATCATCGTAGTTGTCAACTACTTCACAAAATGGTTGGAATCTATGCCAACGTTTAAATATGATGGAGAGACTGCATCTCTCTTCTTATTCAACCAAATCATAGCAAGGTTCGGCCTCCCGAGAGAGATTGTTACTAACCATGGCAATCACTTTCAGAACCAAATGATGACCGAATTAACATCAAAGCTTGGGTTACGGCAAGATCATTCATCACCCTACTACCCCCAAGCCAATGGGTAAGTGGAAGCGGTAAACAAAACTCTTAAGACCATTCTACAACGAACTATCAACTTGGCCAAGTCAAATTTGCATTTGATGTTATACTCGGCATTATGGGCCTACAAAAAATCTATTAAGACTGCAACCAGTTTCTCACCTTTTCAACTTGTTTACGAGTTGGAGGCAGTCTTTCCCATCGAATGTCAGATCCCGTCTCTAAAATTGGCAGTACAATTATTTCCAGACACCTCTCCACTTGAAGAACGGTGAGTATACCTTGAGCAGCGTCGTGATGTGGCCCTGGCCAACGAGGCTCACAAACATAAGGTCAAGTGTCAATATGATAGGTCCGTTCATCCTCGTATTTTCTCTGAAGGCAACCTTTTCCTGGTCTATGACCAAGATAAGGACCCCTTGGGGGCAGGAAAATTCAAACCTATGTGGTTCGGACCTTTCATCATAAAAGAGGTATTAAAAAAGGGAGCCTATCGTCTGGTTGATTTTGAAGGGAATTCTTTGGTGGATCCTAGAAATGGGCTCTACCTCAAGAAGTATTACTCATAGGCAGGTCATTGTGGGTAACTTTTTGTAACATATGTATAGTCTTTGTACTATTACTTTTTAGTTTCTTTTAAATGTTATGGACGTGTCATTGATGTTATCTTTCGTCAATATGGCAGATGTCAAGTGATTCCAAGGTGTTCATTGGGTATGCATATGGTGCTAGTCGGCACACTCGGAGGCTTGCCTCCGCAGCTTGGGTAAACTTTACACCTCAGGGCCAGTTGTTATCCTCCAGAGGTATATGCTTAGGTGACACCACAAATAATGTCGTCGAGTATAGTGCAGTTATTGAGTTTCTTCGTGACGCTTTGTCATTGGGTATCTCTCATCTCTGGGTCTATCTCAACGCTCAATTGGTTGTGTCTCAGTTAAACAGAGTATATC
>ML779362.1:242901-255470 GCA_009831015.1 Picea engelmannii
AGATACTCTAGCTAATCAAATTTTAGATTGGCATCTTGCACACATATGAAAGAACATTGACATAAGCATGTAAATACATTTTTTCACACATGATCCATACGACACAAAAGACCAAAAAAACATATATAATATCATAAAGTAACCAGAGTACATAGATGGATGCAAGCGCCTCAAAAATAGGACCAATAACAAATCACAGGGATTATGCCCTCAAAAAATATATACAAGTAGTGCTCGTGGCACGTAAAATGTCTAAATAGGTTTAGGGCCTATGGGCCATGTTATACTAGTCCACAGCATGGGCTAAACGCCTAAACAATCGGACCCACGTCTGAGGTGCCCCCACTACATGAGGTTGCATGGATGGTGGCAGGTCCTCAATCTCTGTCATCGGGACTGTGCGAGTGAGTGCAGTAAAGTTTCACTCAACTCATCTAAGTAACCTCTCAGCCTCCCTGACTGGGAGGTCTCCTGCTACTGCTGGTCCCCCGGCAACGGTGGCTGCGGCCCTTGGCCGAGGACGATGCATGTTCCTTGCATAATCAGTAGGTCGCACTGGTCCCACATCTGCATGCAACAAACGTATATCTGTCAAATAATCTGGCATATAAAAAAATGATATATATAAGAAAACGACATAAAAATTGCATAAACAACAAAAAAACTACAAAGGTGGAGACTTACCCATCTCCCCTCGCTCCTCACTAGGAGGCACGGGTATCTCAGGATCTCTCGAAAATTCTATCCCTGCATATAGGTAATCCTCGATCACAGGGATCTGTCGTGATAGCCATGCAGAAAAGTCATCATCAAAGGACTCGTTGGTCCTTCCACCACTCTGTCGAGGTATTAATATTTCCCATCTACATACAGCAGGAAAAGAAGCCTAATGTCCTCGTACCACTACCCAAGGACTAAAGCTCGGAACTCTCTCGAAAAAGAACGAACACAAAATAGTCCCGAACCCGAAGTTCCTCTGTGTCCACTGACGGCAATTTGTCAATTTCCTCTTCATACACTCCAGCAGTGTAGTACTCCAGTCGAAAATTTGTGCATTCAAGCACTGGACAGAACAGTTCATCTGTACGTGTGATACCTAATGCAAGGTCGTTGAACCAGTAATCCACCCAATGAGCAATAATATCGCTTGCAACGATAGGTTAGTGATCTTGCTTATGGGCACCTGGGAGCTCAAATGGTTTGTCCCAGCCTCACAGTGCAGGGCTATCAGTTCCTCTATGTTATGCGGCCCCAATGGAAACATCCTGAAATTGACTAGTTCCCCTCTCCTTGAGAGGCCAGTCAAAAACTAGATATCCTCGGTCGTGGGCACCAGTGATTGCCCCTCTAGCATGAAAGCCTCTGCATCAAGGTGCCAATAGTCAACCAAGGCATTCAGTAGCCTCGGTTGTGCCCGCATAAATGGACATAGGAAGAAATTTAGCAAACCACATTGCATTAACATGACCATGGAATTTGGATCTCCTACAACCAACTCACCAACTTCTTCATGCTCCCTTTCCCTCCATTGAACATACATCCTGCCAACACAACAAGGTTCAGGATGGTGAGTCAGTGCTTTTTTTATTTTTTGTCTATGAAGGGAGGTCCACGCGTGTTGTCTAGGTGACAGTCGTGTGTACACGCGGGCAGGTTTTACCCTGCCTAAGTGTACACGTGGCCTGTCCAGAGACAGCTCGCGTCGACCTAGGGCCGACCTTTTAAAGGTCAATGCCCACCCAAAAAATGAAATGAAAAGAAAAAATCAAGAATTGAATAGCTAGATAGGGGAGTTTGTACTTACTTGGTCCAGACGAAAGTTCGTTTCATCCACTGTATCTCCCGGAATCACCGTTTTTATCAAAGCGGGTCTTTTGGCTCCAGAGTCAATTTCCAAATCAGCAATGGTGATAATGAGCTGCCAGCTTCTATTTATAGACTTTTTGGCCTCTTTTTATCACTTTTTTGGCCTCCCTTATCATTTTCTTTATACCAAAAATCATATAGAGTGATTCAAGAGTTATATGGGAGGGATTTGATCGGGTATTAGGACATTTTTTTTCGAGTTTTGAGTAAATTTTGACGGTCCATAAAAAAAATTTCGACGATCAACTTGAGCATATAGGTTAGGTTTCTACCCTGATTTTTGTATCTCATTGTCTTTTTCATTTGCCATATGCTCGATCCCATCAGATTGTGACATGGAACTATCATTTCTGCTTTAGAAGTGTCGCAAATTGGTGGTAGAGCCTACCAAAACATGGATGCCCTATGTAGATCCTATTTGCATTATTGTATTCATGTTGTCTCTACAACACTATAGGCTCGGGAGTCCTTGCAGTTTTACATAAATACGAGTTTGAGCCTCATGTGCATGATTCTTCTTCGCTCTTGACCTCACCCTCAAGACTCCCAAAATATAACGGGTCTTCTTTTAAGCCCTTTTCAGACCCTCTAAATATGAAATATTGTCGAGCGATCTTGTGGCCTTTCACGCTCGTTAAACTGAAATTTGAAGTCACGTCTGTCCGGTGATAGTTTACCCCTTTTTCGGTCCAGACGGTCAACTATACGAACAAAGGTATACTCTATGGAACTTCAGCTTTATAGAAGAGTACTCTCAGGTATAATTTTATCTCTTTTTCAGGTCTGAGGGACTAAACTTACGAAGAAGGAACCCCCACGGAGTCCATAGTTAAGCTCTTTTCAGACTCCCTAAAAGTGAAAAGATTGTCAAGTGACCTTATTCTTTCACACTCGTTAAATTGGTCTAGAAGAACATTCTTGACAGAGTCCATAGTTAATATTTTTTCAGACTCCTTAAAAATGAAAAAATAGTTGAGTGATCTTGTCCTTGTCACACTCGTTAAAATGGTTTTGAATCGACGTCTAATCGGTGCTAGTTTACCTTTTTTTGAACCAACTAGACTATATTCGAAAAAGGTATCCCAATGGAGTCTCCTTTTATGTTTTTTCAGACTCTCTAAATATGAAAAACCATCGATCTTACCTTCTCTGGGCTCGTTAAACTTACATTGAAGGATGTTACCATTGTGTGTTTTGTTAACCATGTTTGCATACCTCCTATGTCAGCCTAGTAACAGTTTGCTTCTGAGTTTTAACACCCTTGGCCCCCGGAGGATTTTTCCTGAGTATCATTATTTTGAACATCAGTCTTGCCCTTGTGCCTTGAACTTGTATGTTTGCAACACTCGTTCCTCCTTTGTAACGTAATATTTCTTTATTCTTTTTCCAAAACTATTGAAAAGGAAAAAAAAATCAAATATGCCCCAAAAAGAGGAAGGGAAAAGTATTTTCTTTATTGGCAGCATAATGAGTCGCCCTTGGATAAAGCACATCTATCTCTTTTTTCATCAAACTATGGAATGTAGTATGACCTTAGGAAGATTTTCTCGCTATATAGAGTTGTGTTCTCCACCGTTTGGTTATCCTTCCAAACATATGGAGAGTTTGCGTTGCCTCCTGCTTCATAGACTTATGATTAATGTCATGCTGCTTGAGTCTCATCATTTGTCGTGCTATTATCCAAGGGAAGTTTGTCACCAAGCCTGAGTTGGCCCTTTTGCAATATGTCTCTTGTCCTCATACCCGGCCATCCTGAACATCCAATCAAGTCCTTGTTCAAAATCACTGAAGCCTTCAGTCTGATCATCAAGATTATCAATTCCATGACCGACGAGCCATCGAAAACCTTTGGGTAGTGCAGTTGTACACTCATATTACACTCCTACTCGAGTTTTGAATATTTTGAAGTTGTTTCTCGAGCTCTGAAGATCTCATCTCCAGCCATCAGGTCGTATCAACTTCTAGAAGATGGGTACTCTGTATGTATATCTTTTCGATTTTGAGATGTAGCTCCGTTTTGTATTGTTCACGACTACTCTTTATATAGTTATATGACATGGATCTACAGTGTATTTGATTGGTAGCCATGATTCTATTTTATGCCAAGCATGGGTATGCCCACCTCGGTGAGACATTTGTTATTTTGCAGATGGCGCCTCCCGGTTCCTGATCCTTGGGCTCAATCGTTCGGCACATCAGTAAAGATTGGTAATGTATTTCGGCCATTAGATTCTCTTCTGACCTCACACATTAGGGGGCATCTATTATAACCCTAAATTGCACCATACATGCTCACCTGGAATTAGGCCATCTCATATCCCTTCTTTTCCAAATCACTGCTGAACAACTCTTTTAAAATCTTCTTTTATAAAAGCCCACGCGCCCTACTCCATTACTGCACGCGTGTACACACTGGCTGACCCAAAACAGCCCGTGTGGACTGACAAAAGCACGAAAAAAGGAAAGTTGTTGACGGAACACAAAAGCTATGGGTGAGTTAACTGAAAATCTCGGCCATGCATGGCCGAGGGTTCGTCCAAATACCCAGCTCCTTCTAGCCTATAAAAGTAGGGGTAGGGGCCCCATTTGGAGGAGGAAAAATATAGCAAAGAAACTCTGCCCATTTGTGTATTCCCATTGTCCCAACCCTTTATCCTTTCCTAATGCCAAAGGAGATACAAAGCAAAGCAGTTGGAGGACAGTAGAAGAGGAGCCCAGGATCAGGTTCGCAGAGCGGTGGCCGGTCTCAACTTTTGTAAGTTGAATCATTCAAAGTAATAAAGAAAATTCTTTTCCCGTCCCAATTCATGAACTTTTTATAGTTTGATTAGTATATGTTTGGATTTCTAACCCATTAGTATATAAATAGGATGCATGTGTAGTTGTTGCTTGTCTTGTATGCAGGTCATCTTTGGAAGGAGTATTGCGAACAAGTAATCAAGTACAATGGGGGATCGACATCAAACGTCAACAACGGGGTAGGTTGATCTTTCTATGCATTTACTAAGAAAAGGGGATTTAAATCTAGGGATGAAGGTAGAAAGTAGTTTTTCTTCGGTCATATCTGCATGCAAAGACTAAACCCTATTTGCTAGTCCGTAGGGAGATTTCCCTCACAACGAGGTGAAATCGGTGAGAAGGGTATGGTAAGAAATTGGAGGGGAAAAATAGTTAGAAACATATATTCGAGGTCATTAAATGAGTGAATTGATATACTGGGAAATGTTGTATATCATTCATACACTCTTCTTGATAAGGCTTGCAGAAACAACCTTACCATGACATCGGCGTACTCAACACGGTGAAAATCACAAACATCAAGAAATAAGTGCAAATGCCTCTTTACATCGATTGCTCTGTCTCTAGAAAATTCCTTTAAGGTGCCCTTAGGGAGAACAGGGAGATCATGTTGCTCACCTATAATATTTAGAGGGGAATCTCTTACCCTCCTTCAATTTTCAAATACTGGGTTTCCTTGATTTCTTCCAACATATCTTCATCCTCCTTGTCTCTCCTCACGATGCTTGTCTTGGGGTTGTTCGTTTCTTTCTTCCATGTCTAGGGAGACTTCAAGGCTAGGATTTTCACTTCTAAGAATAAATATTTGCTTGATTTTACTTCTGGTAATGTTTCCCTTGTATTCGTCAAGCTTCAATCCAGACCGTGTTCTTGTGTTGCTCTATCTATCCTTTGATTTCTTCGATCTTGTCATTCCTCTCTCCTCTGTCTTTGGAGGATTTCTCTTTCTTCTTCTTGGATTAAGATTTTCCAGGATATTTCTAACTCTTCTCGAGTATCGGTTGTTTTTATTACCAGATTGTACGACTGATGTAAAATGATTCATTGATTATTCAATCCGATTTCCAAACGAGGTTGATTACCCTGGGGCAAAGTCATATATTCTTTCAAAAATGTTGGACCAAGTTCCAAATTTTAGTTCAGTTCCCCAGTATGGTCGCACAAAATGTTGACGCTTAAATCCGTTAGGACTGAAACGGAAACCTCATGAGGATATAAATCCCCATGCGTTTTATAGAGGTGGTACTCCTCTTTAGATTTTCTTGATATTTTCAAATATTCAAAATGTGGGACTTGACAGAAGTTCATTGTAGTAATTCAAAGAAACAGAAATATTACAAGAAAATAAAAGGAAAATGTCTTCATTTTATTTTTAAAGAAAGTTCCTAAGAAAGCACCAGGAATTACACATGTTGGCCCTCGAGAAAGTTTTGGAGAACCTTGGTCGTGTTTGACCATTTTTGGGACTACGACAAGTTGGTCAAAGATGGAGCATCCAGGTGAAGCAGAGATCACAGAATCTCGCCCCCTTTTGAGGGCTTTTGGGTTTTAGGGTTTATGTAACAAGTATGGGATGTCGGCCCATGGGTTTTCCCATGTTTAGGCCCATTTTGTAATGTATAAATAAGTAGCCAAGCGATGTAAGAGTCGTTCAATTTGTGTTATTTTAGATCTAAGTTGGCTTTGTGCAAGTGATTGTAAGAAGGATTCGGGCAAACTGTGTGTTGAGAACTTGCAGAGCTAAGTGCAAGTGATTGTAACAAGGTGTTGTGTTGTTCAAATCTCAGGGAAGGAGGATGATGGATCTCGCGAGGTGCACACAGATCTCATGTCCTATGCGGAGTTGGATTTCTAGTTATTTGCATGTAAGAAGATCAGAAGAAGCTAATAAAGAAGAAGAAGAGTTGGTGGACGTAGCCCCACACTGGGGTGAACCACGTATATCCTGTGTTATGTGCTTTGTGCTATATTGTTCTTGTATTTTCTTAGTGCACTATTATGATATATAGATCTATGAATGTTTAGTGCTTATGATCTGAATGAATGATAGAACTTCTTTGATGCTATGTTTTGAATGGTTAGATGTGCTTAGACCCAGATTAATATCGCGTTGTTCTGTAACTAGGGTTTTAACCTGCGATGTGAATAAAGGGGTTAAAGACTAATGAATTTTACTGGCTAACTTCTATGTTAAGTATTGTGATCACAGATCTATGTCCCATCTAGGTTTTAGACACTTGAGTCATGCAACCCCCCCTACCTCTACCTTGGGTGAGACTACATCTGCTTTGTAGGTGTTGCTGAAAGGGTCAGTAGTTAGGGTTTTGTTGGTGTGTTTTTAAAGCGTTGAACCCTGGGTTTGCCCATGTGCCAACAAATGGTTCTGTTTCCAGGATTGAAACTATGATTGTTGGGAACTGAAGAAAAGAGAAATCTTTGTGTGTAGAGTTGTTGTTGTGGTGCGCAGTATTCTACTTGACTTGTGAAGCTATGTGCTAAGAAGGGAATCGGATCTCAAGAAAAGAGGTAATATATTAAAGCTTTGTGTTCTGATAAAGGTAAGACAAGTGGAAATTTTTGTTTCGAAAGAATGGATCTAGGTATGCTTGATAGATTTTGCCCTATTCTGAAAACTAGGGCACAACTAGAAGAAAGAAGATTTGATATGAATAGATCTAATAGAAATAGTGAAAGATATGTGATTCCTATGCATAGAAAGAATTTTTGGACTAACAAGTGGATGCAGGATCCTAGAAAGAATTTTTTTCAGGTTCATCACTGTGATCCCAGTGTGTGGTACAGGAAAGGTTGGGGATTGTTTAAAAGAAAGAGAGGATTGGCTCTTTGTTATAGTTGTAGAAAACCGGGACATCTTGCTAAGGAATTCCCTAGTAGAGGTCCTCTTTGTCTTTGTTGTAAATCTATTGGACATGAAGTTTTGGACTGCCCTAGAATGATTCCTAAAGTTGAAAAGATGAATATGAGACAAGATAACCATGAGTAAGGTCAAGGGACTAAGGATATACTAGAACACCAGAAAGAATCAGAGACTATATTATTGCAGATGAAAGAAACACTGAATGATCACAGAGACATTAGTTTACCTAAGATCTTAAAAGAGAAGGAATGCATAGAAACAAGAATAGGATACTTCGACATAGACTGTGTATTGGATGCAAAAACACAGGTGAATATCATGACAGAAAGTACTTGGGAAATTTTGGGAAATCCTGTTATGATTCCTTCATTAGGAGGGATAGGATTGTTTAAAGGAAAGATGATAACCCTATGTGGAAGACTCACTCATGTACCTATGGTTTCTCATGAAGCATCAATGGAAGAAGAATTCGAGGTCATTAAGTTTGTTGAGAACAAAACTCTCTTTGAACTTTTGTTTGGAAGGACTTGGATTGAGAAAGATCATATCTGAAGGAAAGAAGAAGACGAAGCTATAGAACAAAAAAAGAAAGAATTAAGGGATTGCGTGGCTAGGAGAATAGTGCGCTTAATAGAAGAATAGGAGGACAATTTGAAGCAACTAAGGGCTAGAGAACTAGTTGTCGAGGTTGAAATAACACAAGAAGGCTTAAAGAACCTATCCATGCAGGAGATAAGAGAACCTACCCCTAAAGTAATAAGAGAAGAGGTATTCCACTAAAACCCTTTGAAAGTCCCTCAACGGTGCGAAGTTACTATGCTAAGAGAAGATAAGAATAAAAATGGAAAGAGGAATCTAGTGACTCAGATCACAGGAAAGAAGGCAAGAAAGATCAGTAAAAAGAAAGAAAATCTAGAAAAATTGCACAAGGTTCCAGAAAAGACTTCGCAGAAAGTAGGCTTGCAGAACTTGAACCTCACCGGAATAGCAGAACAGCACAGACTGGCACTTCGCCATGGGGAAGCAATATGACCATTGGAGGCGTCCCGACTGTTAGAAAAATTCTCCAGAATGGCTAGAAATAGATTTATTTCCAAAAATATGTCCATTGGAACATTGGGACCGTGCCATAATGGATGGATTGAGGCATTCTTGCCCATTGGAGGAATCTGTTACAACATTCTCTACTTAATCCCTCGAATGTCTCACTGGGGACACTTTTGCAAATTGTGATTATCCGAGCCCACAGAGAACTAATTGTTATCTTATTGTGTTAATTGAGACCTCGCCACCCATTTTCTTACCTTGAGTGTTTGTCCGCCTACCCGAGATATATGATCTCGAGCATGTATTTCAGGAAAACGCAACGTAGTAGAGAAGTCTTTGGAGGAGATCCTAATAGATATTATGGCTGATAAGTTCATATCTATAAGAGCATAGGCCTCATCGACGAGAGGATTGCAAGCATCCCCATCAACTGCACATTGATATGCGCCATCCCAAACCACGATAGAGAAAAGAAGCAAGCACCGCGACGAACTGGAGAATGCGAAGCTCATCTCATCGATATTTCCCAACTACATCCCACCTCTAGCTGGAACGGTTAGTTGTGAGAGCATCCTGAGAGATTTTGAATACACCCTCATCACTGCATATCTCCCGAAGGGGATACGTGTAGTTGGAACGCAACTAAGATTGATCCCTAATCTCAATATCAGTGACTTTAACCTAAGAGACAGGAAGAATTATGCATTGCTCGCACCGCATAAGTACTTGAAAAAGATAATGGGGAAGAAGTCGAAGATATTCTCCCAACCATGGAATAAGAAGATCATGAGGTCCACCATCCTCAACGTCATGAAGATACCCCACTTCGATAGACATCAGGAGGTTAACGCATGCGTTAAACTCCTCCTGTCATGCTACAATGGAGATTCTATATGGTTAGACAGGTGTGTGACTGTGGATCTGACGTTGATCCACATGATCACTAGATTAAGCATGCAGGGACCGGACCCTCCGAAATTCTACCCAGGGAAGGTTGCAGATCGTGCCCTGGCGCAGCGAATAAATGACACCTATGGCGATGTGGAGAAGGGGAAGTGGAGCTACAAGGTAGCCTCCATCCAATATGGCATAGTGTGCCTATCTTTCTGGTTGATCGCTAGTAAGATCGTCGGGAAAAATAGACCAACGCAAGTCATGGGTTTCATCGTCGACCTCGCAGGAAAGTGTGTTGAAGGGATGCAGATGAACTAGGTGAGCTACCTCGTCAACCAGTTAGAGCAGGATCATCGCGAAGCGCAAGACCGGGGCTATGAGTTTCACTTCAACTAGTTTTTGATTCTCGTTGCCTTTTTCGCTTGGGAGATGTCGAAGGGAGAGACCTTCCCTGAAGTTGAGTCGTCTGAACCACTGGCCACGAGGTTCACCACCTTGTGGTATTCAAGCGATATGGCAAAGAAGTGGCAGTTGAACGATGTATTCCACACTTACTACTTAGAGCTCACATGACTGATTGAATCATTCCCCCGAATGACTCTGAATACCTTGCATACTTACAGACCAATAGCTAAGTTTCGCACAGACGGGCACTTCATTTACATCACTGCATGCAAGGATGAAAGAAAGGAGGAGTTGCAGTCGTACTATAAATTAACTGATGAAGACATGGAGGTTATAACCAAGGAATGGTCGGTTGAATTCCTTGTACCAGTCGAGCAGACAGAGCTCTCCAACCCTGATATCATTGGATGTCCTGTGGTCACCCGGGAAGAGTTTGATGGACCCAGCAGCAACAAGAAGAAGTGTAGGAGATAAACAGCGCATCGGAGGAAACTAGGCTTGATTCACCTGGAGGAGGAGGAGGTGACGAAGTTAACCAAGAAGAGGAAGGGGAAGAAGACAAACAGGAATAGGGTGAAGTGACACTGCATAAAGATCCCCTTATGGAGGCTGAGACATCAAATAAAAGAAAGGTTTCTCTGAAGAAACCCTTAGCATGGAAGAATTCACGAGCTGATAAACCCTAGTCATAGACTGTGCTCACAGTGGATGATATTGACCTCATCATCGTAGCTATAACAGGCACTTTGGAGGATATTTTGCAACGAAATGAAGCAAAGAAGGAGACGATGTACGACAGGATTTAGGCAGAGTTGAAAGGGGTACAACAATCCCTCTACTCGAGTCGCGCAGTGTATATTGTATCGTCATCATCAGAAGGTATAGAAGTGGGAGATGAGCCTGCCCAACTACGCAGATTAGAAAATGTGATAGAGGCTCACCTTCAATGAGTACAGGAAGAAAAAGAACAAGCCATAGACGCCTTTAAGAAAGAAAATGAGGAATCCCTAGAGAAACATTGGGTTGCACAGCAAGAGAAAGATGACCTCTGGGCGAAGTTTGAGGAGGACAGAGAGCAGATCCAAAGAGAAAAATACTAGTTGATCGCAGAGTAGATGGGAGTTAGAGAAGTAGTCACTAGAGAACTTCGCTCTATGTCATTCCTGGCACAGATGGAAGAAGAGATAGTTGAGAGACAAGTGGGGAAGCTCACTAAATCCATTCAACAGCTTCAAGCAAGAGTAGCAGAACTGGAACTGCAAGCAGTGTCGAGCACTCTGTAATAAGTGAGAGATCAAAGGGAAGAAACTACTAGGAGTGCAGTCGAAAGAATCAAGGCATTGGCTTTAGAATGAAAGAAACTAAGTAATCGAAGTGCGCAGACCTATGAGCGCCTTGCAGAAGACCCGAAACTAAGGACATTAGATTCGTAGCTCCAGGAAGAGAAGAAACAAGCATCAACAGTACAAGCATAGTTGAAGCTGCTTTCAGCGGTAGAAAATATGAAAAGGTCACAAGAGGTGTGCGCAATTTAGCAATAGGTCAATTCCATCCAGAGTAGAGTCATGGAAGTGACCCAAAGACTCCATTTGGTGCAGGACGAAGCCTGAACAATTTTTGAAGAGATCGAAGGACAAGGTGCACAACTGGAACAGGTGGTCTATTAAGGTCCTAACCCGCACATAGGTAGATCAATGTATTTGGATGTAATAAAGGTCAATATTAATAAGACCTTTCAATAAAATAGAATAAGGTGGTTGTAAGAAGACCTAATAGAAGCTTCTGCTTCTAGAAGGATCTTCCTCTAGATGCTTCTCTTAATAGACATATTTAGTATAAATAAGGGTCGAGGGTATGAAAACCCTAGCTTGGAGATTATTGTAACAGAGCGTTGCTCGACTGGAGGTTGCCCCCTCGAAGAGGCCTGTGAACATTTCCATCTGAATCAAAGTGTTCTTTCTGTTGCTATTTCGTATATCATTTCTGTGTATTGTGAAGATTATGATGGATATTTTACTGTTATTCTATCATTTCTAGCATTTCATTTCTGTTCTGCATATTTTATATATCTGGTATCTTGCAAGTGGTATCAGAGCACTTTCCTTGGAAGAAATTGTGGGTATTTTTTTTTTCAGGGTAGAGACGTATTCCGACGTCTTTAAGCCACAGAGATATGTCGTTACGCGCATAAACCCGCGGTTGAGGGATTCATACACGCAAGAAATACAAGTGGTTCTTAAGCGCACATCTGTTGGCCACCCTTGTAACCCCTGTTGGTACCCCTTCGAGTGGTAGCACATCAGACAGCACCTGTGTACTGATCGGCCTAGATTTCCTGAAGCCCTCTGTCGATAAACCTATCAGCCACCGGACTGCTATAGTGTCACCGAGAACAGCACTCGGGAAGATACTCTCTAGTACCTGGGTAGTCGGGTAGTATGGCTAACGGTACGGTCTATCCTCCTTAGTTAGTTCCCTAAGATATTGGGTCGAGTACTACTGTTGGACTCCACACGTATATCAGAGAGCTATAGCATAGGGCAAACCCTTGTCTGTAGAACCCTTGAATACCTAACCCTTGGGGAACATAAACAGCAACATAAACAAATTAAATCGGCGAGATCTATTAACCCGCATCTGTATTCGGGTTGCTAAGTAAATACTCTCTGGTTCAGAATTT
>ML779362.1:278234-288591 GCA_009831015.1 Picea engelmannii
CACTTGTTTATGGTACAGGTTGATTACAGGTTGTTTGGCACAGGTTGGTGCATGGTTGATGCTCTTGTTTATGGTACAGATTGATATTTGTTGAGGATTGTTGCCTCATCTCAGTTGGTGATGAGAATGCAAGCTGAGTCTTGAATATAGAGCTGGTGCTCTTGTAGAGTTGTACTCTATTCAGTTGTTGTTGATAAACCCCAAGGATTGTAGTCCGTAATAAAAAAGAAAATTGTACATACATCTTGTGTTCTTTGTGTTCATTGTGGTGATGACTTGTTGATGATATATTGTTGATATATGTTTTTGATATGTGCTCACATCTAACTGGTTATAAATGAAAACAATGGGTAATGAATAAATGTTGAATGTTAATTGATGAGTTTCTGTGCAAGAGGGAAGTTTTGAGAAAAAGAGCCCCACACTCATTCACCCCCCCTCTAAGTGTGGTAGGTGTGTCCAACAGAATCCACAAAACCTTCCATGTGTCATGCCTCAAAAAGGCATTGGGGAAAGAGGTCACCGCTTCGATAGATATTCCTCTGCTATATGAGGAAGGATGGTTGGTTTTGGCACCCAAGAGGATTGTTTATGTATGGGAATGAATACTAAGTAGAGGAGTCATTTGAGAGTACCTGGTCATATGGGAGGGGTTTCCTACAAAATATGCTACATGGGAGGGTGAACAGATTTTACAGCACCTCGATCTAGAATTGTTGTAGTACAAGCAATTTTAGGAAGGGAAGATTGTAATGTCCCCCCCCAATTGATGACTCATTCGTCTACACGACTCCCATAGGCTATAGTCAACAAAGAAAAGGGGATTTGAGGTATCAAACCCTAAAGAGATATTAAATATAATAAATAGTTATATTTTAATAAAGTAAGGGTTTGATTGGGTCAAAGATGGAAGATCTAGAAGAATCGAAGAAGAAGAATAAATAGAAGGGGTAGCCTACCTTCTTGGAATTATGATTTGATATATTATTGAGTGCTCTTGTAGCCAGCGTTTTCATTAGGGTTTGGGAAAAACCCTTCCATTACAGGTTTAGTTTCTATGGTGCAATACCCACCCTAGCTAGACAAATCATTTGGAGTCTTTCTTGGGTTCATTGTGGAAATTTCTGAAGATCTTGAAGTATGCCAGTGGATACATGAAGTGTCAACAGTCGATATGGGAGGAGATAACTAGAAGTATCATCGGGTGCTAAGGTTTTCGCACCAGGGTCTTTTGAGGCATACCCGCATGTCGTGAAGGGATCGTCTAGCGAGTACTCGCGTGATGCCTAGAATGTGTCCCGTGAAGACCCCTGTAGTGGGGTTTTGTCGAAAAATCGGGAACAAGAGGTTGGGGTGAAGTTCAAAGGGAGGTCTATAGTACTAGATCAGAGCAGTAGAAGGTTGGGAGAGTCTTCATTTCTTTGTTGGCATCATACCAAATTTTCTTGTGTGTTTGTAGTTGATTATGTAGTTACTTAGCAGGCAATAGTTTGTGACCCTAGTATTTTTCTGCAACTGTTATTACATCCCTTAAGTATTTTTGTTGTTGTTCCCATTCATAATAATATGTCGTATTATTTTGCTCCATTTATGTGTGTTAGTTGTTTTCTATATGTTTGATAATATTCATCATTAAGCAAGTTATTTTATTTCACATTCACATAAGAATTGGGATTAAGGATACTACCAATGCAGTTATATCATGTTAGTTAACATGAATGTCGCAACTTCACTGAGAAAAAAAGTGACGCAACAACCCGTATACTACTCACAGAAACTATTCATATTGTGCGTGAAATAGTATTTGTACTGTGCACGACAACTATTCCCAGCATGCACGACGATTAGAGCACCGCGCTGGAATCTGTTACTGTTACTACTAAAATCAATTAATAAATACATTTAAACCTCTAATTACAAACAACATGATAATCAAGCTTAACCAATTGTCCATATGGTTAAAAACGTAAATGCAGCTAATAATTTCATCACAACAACATATAAATCATTCTCTTGCACAAAGTAAAACGCACAACAATTAAACTCATAAATTAACTCAAGAAAACAGATAAACACTTATCTTTTTAAAATAGTTGTGCAACAAGTTGCTTGGGAAGGAAATTTCACCCAACCATGGACTTGTTGTTCCAAAATATCAACAGCAAGTCACTCCCAAGTTGGGGCTCGGAATCCTCAAGAAAAGGGCACCTCTCACCGTCCCCTCAGAGCTCAATATCCCACAACCCACTGGTATTCTCCTACAACTATTCTAGATTTCCTCCAACTTTTTTATTCTTGACCTTCCCAACCCAAGGAATTTACCCCTTCACTGCTTTCAGTCCATCGGGCGTCCCATTTGTTTATCGAGATCTCTCTATTATATGTAACTAGGAATATCTCTACTGGGAACTCAAGGGAACTCAATGCCAGGAAAACTACCAGCAACAACAACAAACACTTGTTGTTATAGTGCAACTCACACAAGGGTTCACTCTTTAGGTCTGGCAATCTGGCCCTTCAATCTTCAGCTCGAAAGCGCTCCAAAACATTCTAGCATGATCTATAATTCACCTAGCCTTCTTTCTCTCTCTCCAAAGATTGTTTTCCTTGATTTCCTCTTGTTGTTTATGTAAAACCCAGTGTGTAAAAATTGTTTGTCATTGCCCATATGAATTTCCTCTATCTTCCAAAGACAACTGACTACTCACTCTACCCAAAGTTTGATTGTACTTCAGCCCCATGCTCTCCAATAACTATGGGATGTGAATCTCACACCCACCCTCTTACATGAATTTAATTATTGGGCTCTCATACACACAAAAAAGAAAATTAGAAGTTATCCCCGATGATAACAAAATTCAAGAAAATGGGTTGAATTAACACCCATAATTAATTTCCCCCTTGGACCCTCTTATACACTCTCTTCTCTTGTGTAAAACTCATCCCCCATATCTTTCCATATCCCCATTAGTTGGTTTCACATTTTATTTATTCAAAAACAAAAAATACATTTGCATATTACATCGTTTGGCCATAACCACATTCATATATACATTATGCATTAATTAAACTCGGGATTATAGTGGAGATGTTACAATAAAGGATTGTGATAAATATAGGAGTGCAAGTAAAAATCTAGAAGTTATTACCTCTTCATATGTGGAAAATTAATCTCGATTAGTTATGTTTACTTGAACTACTCAAATGTGAGATTAGTGAGAGGTGCCATGAGGCCTCCAAATCCCTTAATATGTTTTGAGTGGAAGTTTCATAGCTCATTAAATTCTCTCAATCATGTCACATTGTTTGGAGTGACCAATCGACAATGGCCTTAATCTTAGATGGGTCAATTCTAATTCTCCCCTTGTATGATGTGTCCTAGGCACACAAGTTCACTCTTTGCAAGTTCACACTTCAATTCTTTTGTAAATAGAGAGTTAAATCCTATAATTTCTAAAATGGTTTTAAAATGATGCAAGTGTGTCAATGGTGGCTTGTCTGGTTTGTGGAAGTGGGTTGCTAATATAACCCCCATGAAGGTTCAAGTCTTGCCAACTTACCAAGTGACATAAGCCTAGTGCATGTGCTTGTGCTTGTGGATCCACACCTATGCATGCAACAACAATTGGGGTCATGTGCAAGCCCTGGGCAACTTTGTCAAAATTTATACCCCCCACTAGTTGCTACTCGAGTAAATGGAACCAAATTCTAATGGTTCCTACATAATGCTAAATCTAGGTGCGTTAGCCTCATTGTGATAAGAGGAGGCTAGTTCAAAAAATGGTGCAAATGCTTCTTTGTATTATTTCTATAAAAGAGAATATCATGAAAAAAAGATAAAATGAACATTTCTCACATATGTCTTGAAGATTTAGTTCATCATACCTTGGAATGTAGTTGTTCCATCACATATCCCATGGGACATCACTTGAGTGGAACTCATCACGTCCATGATGAGTTCTAAAGGTTGTCTTAAATTGGTCGCATTGACTCAACCTTATCTTGTGATACCCAAATCTAAAATTAATCTTCATAGATATTTTTGTCACATTGAATTTTGTCAATAGTTCATTTATACATGGGATGGGGACTCTATTTTTTAAGTTCTTATCGTTCAATTCCCTATAATCCATGCACATATTAAAGGAGTTATCCTTCTTCCTTGTCAACATATTACTTGGCACTATATGACCCATATCCAATAATTCTTGACCATTCTTATAACTATGGATACTTGTAGGGAGGAACAATAATATTCGGTTTGGACCCCAAATCTAGTACAATGATGTGTTCTTGTCTCCTTTTAGATGGCATCCCATGAAGTTGATCCTTGAAGACATCTGCAAATTCCTCAATCAACTATTGGACTTCCCCTTTTATTGTTGGTTTGTGCATCTTTAGCTTGACATGCAATCCCTTCATGGAATTGCATTAAGGAATTAAACATAGTTCACCCTTAGAAAGTTGTTATATTAATTTGTTTGTGGAAATGAGCATGTTTGCACTTGGGTTATAGACCTCTAATTCTTATTTCATGTACAACTAGTCCAACTCATGTGAAATTCTCCCAAAGTTTTCAACCATTGTACACCCATTACCACATCATCTCCTAGTAAATCTACAAGATAAAACTTAAGACTTAGTTCATAACTACCCAAGTGTAATTTCGATCTCTAAAGAACTATTGCAAAAATCTCCAGTTTCTCCCAATTGTTCCACTTTTTTTTATTCTTTCAAGTCACTATTTGTTTGGCATTTTTTAGGTCCATCTTTATGCTTACTGATTTTTGTTAAATTTTTTCAATATTTTCCCCATTTTTTTCAATATCTTAAGTTCACGACCCTAGTGAATGTAGTGTCAATAAAAATAGTTGCAACTTTCTCTTACCACCCATGTACACTCCATTGTGTCATTGGCCATTACTTCTTGGAAAATGATTTCCCTTAGGGTAGTTTGTTATTGTTTGGGAGGTCTTTAAATAAGATAATGCTCTAAAGTAGCTTCTAGCAACCTCCAAGTAAATTGCGGTCTTGAAATCATCCCAATCAGTTATTTTCTAATTGTCAAAGTCTTCAACCATTGTGCATCCATGACAACATCATCTCCTACTAAATCTATAACACAAAAATCATGACTTAGTTCATAAATACCAAGTGTCATTTCGACCTCTAAACCATTGTTGCAAAAATCTTTGATTTCTCTCGATTATTCCATTTTCTCAAAGCCTTTCAAGTCATCAAGTTTTTTATCTTTTTTAGGTCCAACTTTATGCTTGTCAATATTTGTTAATTTTTGTCAAAGTTTTCCCATTTTTCTTCAATATCCTAAGTTCATTACCCTAGACAATGTAGTGTCAATACTAATAGTTGCAACATTGCTTTTACCACCCCTATACACTCCAATGTGTCATTGGCCATTGCTACTTGGAAATTTATTTCCCTTACTATAGGTCATTGTTGTTTGGGAGGTTTTTGTATTAATTAATGTTCTAAAGTAGCTTCTAGCAACCTATAAATAGGCATTTCTTTATTGGATGGCCTCCTCAAGAGTATAAACTTTTAAGGCTTTGACAATCCCTACATAGATTATTTAATCCCATTAATATATATGGACGACGCATGCAAGATCGTTTGGAAGAACTCTCTAGCATATTAAGTCATAGTGTTGTTGCTTGATATTTTTTACGGACAAGAAGTAAAATTCTTGGGCATATCCTCAAAGTTGTAATAAAAGGTAGTCACAAATTCATCTCAAGTAGTTATTTCTCACTACAATTTTTCAACCCATTCACATTCCTTCATTTTCCACTAATCAAATGTAATTTGTTCTAGGTGTAGGGTGGAAAATTGGATTTTCTAATCATATTGTATAGGATTTAATCAAAAGAACCCTGACATCCAATCCTTTGGTTTACTCTCATCGTTGACTACATCAAACTTGGGAATATTAATTCTTTCAAGCAACAATTCATTGATATTATTTCCTTCTTGATTATTTGGGTTGCCATGACTCTCTTAATTGACGATCCTCCCATCAATGTTCCTTGCAAAAGGGTTTCCATTATTATCATGTGAATTTACTTCCCTTCTTTCACTTTGAGGTATTTGTTTACCTTCTTCATTGTGTCTCCTTATCCCCTTTTTTCCATTTCCAAAATCAATGCATGTAGGGCTTGATTCATTCACTCCATCCAAGGGTGTTCTTGTCGCTTACTCCACCAATAATGTGCTTTCTGAATTTTGGTTTCCCTATGAGTAGTTGGCAATGAAGTCATTGTTGGTGTCTACCCACAAGGTCAAAAAAGTGGATTTAATACCATTATTATGAACCTAACTTGAAATATGTTTTATAAAACATAAAGACTCAATAGAAATATAGAATTGCAATGCTTTTCACTATGCAAATAATTAAGCTCTTCATTTAGTAGAAAATTTTGTTGGACAAAGGTGATTTCTAGATCTACTGGTGTGGTTTCAACGATGGTGGTTAGTGAATCACGCTCTTATAAAAAATAATACTTAATCAATAGTCTAATTAATATTGTTTAGTAGTCAATCATACCTACATGCATATACTTCTAGAGTTCTAAACATACCCTTGTAATAATTCCCTCCACTAGTGAAAACCCAAAATAAATAAAAACGTTTGAAATTAAGTCACTTTTATCATATACATGACTCTTTCCATGTTCTCTATTGTACTATAATGAATGTGGTAGTTTTTAAGCAACTAAAATAAGAAAAGAGACATGTCAATTTATAACAACATTCCACAAATATGTATAGTGGGGCTAAGAGAAAGCCATTATGTGTTGCAAGAACAATCACTATAGCAACCATAGTGTGCTCATGTTCCTTAATCCCATGGAAGTAAGCTACCACCAATGTTCTTACCAATAGAATGGATCCATCTTAACCCTAGATATATTAAGTGTCAAGAGGCATACAAACCTTCAATGTTTTTGCACCTTTAGAGAATATTTAAATACATTAAGATTAGCACCTCAAGGGTTTTGGAAAAACTAGGAATCCATTAAAAGTCACATTACTTGGAAAGGTAGATCCCTATGATCATGCATGTTTTCTAATGAGAACTACATTTAGTGACTCCCACTTGTTCGATACAAAGGAAAACATTTAGAAAAATCCCTTAGCTTTTAGCCAAGTATCATTTCAAGAGGATAATTGTCAAGTTTGGTGATCCTTTTGATAGTCGAGCTCTAGAATTGAAGCAATGGCCAAATTTAAAAGAACAATTTCCACATACCACCCACATATAGACATGTTTTTTTCATTGGAAATAAATCCTTGGGAAACTTTTGGGCACTTCCCCCCATTATAAGAATGGTACCTAGTGTAAATCAAGTAGTGTAGACTTAATGTGTCTAACCTCAAGTGAATCAAACCAAGTCCTACATAGTGCACCAAATTACCAACAACACCATGGAAACAATGGCACCAACCAATTAAGATAACACTTAGGGCTCCCATTGATAGACTTACTATCAAGAACATCAAGGAATTAATTAAAAATGAGTTTTTGATCAAGTTGGGTTTACCTTCACCATCTACATGGTGCACGGGGGATTCACCTTGTTGACCAATATCTTATCACGTTCATTCATAAAGGGGGTTTTTAAATTGTGAAAAATAGGGTCAATATATTGTAGGTATTAGGGGGGGTGTGGGGTATGGGGGAATTTATAAGTATTAGGGGGTATAAAAAGTAGCATCTGGTAAAATAGGGGTTTTTTAATTGGAACAATGTATTGGGAGGGGGGTGGAAAAAACGTTTTTGGGATATATTTTTCAATATCTAGTGAAATTAGGGGTATTATTTAATATCCCATGAGCGCATGTGCTATGTCATAGGTTCACTAAGTGGACACTCCATGACATGGTGGAAGGACTAGAGGTGGAATTGTTCTATGGGGATGAATAAAAATCAGTCTATTGAGGCGTATCATTCATTGATTTCGAAACAAGTAAAAAATGTGTGATTGAATTAACTATAGAGGGTCTCTTCTTAACAATGCACTTATTTGTCCCATCTCTATTCTATTTGGAATTCTTATATCAAGTCAAAGAAAACTAAATTTTTTGGGTCCATGTTTCTAGGCAAGCTTCCCTCAACCAACACTTGAAGTATCTAGAAGGTACACAACCCAAATGTCCCTTTGTAATGAGGAAGAAAGGGTCAAACATCAATTTTTGTTCTATACTTATGTTATTAGTTAACTTGGGAATGAGCACAATGAGCATCAAAGAAAAGATCACCATAGCTAACCTACTTCTTCTCGACCTAAGAATGGAAAATTTTCCCACCAAGAGTTGGACATTTCCATGGAGAAGCACCCAGAGTGATTGGAAAATGATGGATAGGACCCCACCCCACTTGTTTATGAACCAACAATATTGAATAGGTGGGGCTGAAATCCTAATGACCAAACTCCTCCTCCAAATTTAGTATATTGATGTTTCCTAATCTTTATCTTTATTGTGTCAGGTGACCAATTTATATGTTTATTCACTCTTGGTTTATATCCCTAAGGTTATCTAACACTTTATATAGGGCATGGCATATTATTATCAATTTAGATGAATCCCCTATGGCCAATCTCTATGTTAATTCAGTCTTGGCTTCAACCCCTATGGTTATCTAACACTTCACATAGAACATGTTCTATTATCACTTTTGATGTAGCCCCGGTGGCAGAGGCTAGATTCTAGGTTTTTTTGCTTGTATTGATTGCAACCTACTTTGTTTTTGCAAATTTCATGTGGATATCATTTATTAAAGGAAGCATTTTATTAAAAAATAATTAACTTTACAAGGTAAATATCAACATCAACCTATATTTTTAACATTAAAATTTAAGTGAGACCCCCATTTCAAGGTTTGTTGATGGGATAGGATTCAATATTTATGTAGTGCTTTAAAATTTTGTCACGTGATCTTAGATTTGACTCTTTAACTCTAGATTATTGACATGGGACACGAATCTTTATTCATTTTGGTTCATTAATTATAATTTCATGCCATAGTCCATGGAGATTTTGAATCTTGATGTATGATGATTGATTGATCGTAATCATATGATATACTTTGATAAGTTGTGTTTGCATTATGTTCGATGTAATCTCTCAAGTCTAATCTAAATCCAATGCACTTATTTTTCAAAAATCCATATTTTTTGTAATTTTTTATACATCTAGTCATTTTTGGATTAACTTGTGGGTTTTTGTTGAGCCATAAAATTAAATTTGATTGTTCATCCAAAATGAGTCTTGTGTCGAATCAAGTATGGTGGCTTTCATGGTAACTTTATATTGATAGCATGTAAGTTGTAACCAATGTAACATATTTAAATGTTGAGGTTAGGAGTTAGGTGGTAAACCACCTTAACCACTTAGGAACGTGTGAGAAAGAGATGCATCACGACAACATTAATAATAAAATTCTTCTTTATTATGCCACTTACAGGGGGCTAGACATATAGGAGCACCTCAATTTGAAATGGCCCATTTACCATGAGATCAAAGAGAGATACCACAACCTATTTTGGGACTTGAGGATCTCCCTTTTCACTTTTTTCCACTGCCTTGACTAGAGATTCCTTTCTCCCTTCATGAGGGAAGTATTCATATGAGTGTCCACATGCCCTATCTTACATGAAGGCCTTCAAGAGGATCATATCATACTTCCCAACTTCCCTAACTAATTAGGGCAATAAGCAGCATACAAATATGCAAAGAGAAATCGCATGTTTCCAGTCAATAAAAATAGATGGAGACTAAGAACAAACAACTTAAAATAAAAGCGTCACTATTTCAACCAAAACATATGACAATTTCTCCACAACTTAAAAAATCCAAGATGAAATAAGAAATGTCTTGTCGTCAAATAAAATGCATTGGATTTCATATTCCCTTTGCTCTTCTTGACACCCACCAATAATTCCATAGCTACAATTTTTCTTCAGATTTTTCAAATCACCTTTGCGCTTGCACACTCAATAAAAAATGTATAGTTGAAACTTGCATGCTTGGGGTATCACAACCTCCATACATTATATAAAGTATTCATTGCATCTACAATGCTTTGTACTGGCATTTACAATACCATTGGGTAGGCCTAAAGAGTATGCTTAGCATTTACAATACTATTGGATAGGACCGAAGAGTATGCTTAGCATTTGCAATACTATTGGGTAGGCCTGAAGAGTACATGTACATCTGCTATGAAATCCAATAAGGATAAGAGCCTACACAAGAAAATCTAATCCCATCATCATATCACAATACTATTGTAAAATAAATAACTAATTTCTAGGAAATATCTTAAACAAACTAAACC
>ML779362.1:289126-300839 GCA_009831015.1 Picea engelmannii
TATATATATAATTTGGTGCCTCACAACAAACACATAGCACTTACTCTTGAAGCTTATGAACAATAGGACTATCATTGGTTTCCCACTACTCTCTCATATCCTCTGCTAACTATGAAATAGATCACATAACTAGATGAGTGGGAAATGTAATGAAAAAATTACAAAATATCACATAACTAGATAGCATGCTACCTTCTCTTTAAATTATTCCCACCTTTTCCCAACCAGTGTTCCTTACAGCTACAGGAACAATGCTAGTTGCACTACTCTCCTTGTAGTTTATTTTCTTAATCATAATCATTTCCTTTGTTGATGTGACCATTTACTCTACCCTTGAGGGCATTTAGACTGGTTGATAAAGCATAACAAGGATACCCTAGTTGGCATTCTGTACAGAAAACTAACAACACTTTTCTAGGCAGATATCCCTGTCCACCTGAACGTGGAAATTGGAGGGAGGCACTACATGAGCCAAAATGGTAACCAAGCACCCAATCTAAGTTTATTTGAACTGCCATAATGATCAAACATTAATAGGCTAAGTCTTTGTTGATAGATGCTTCAAAACTTTGGAAGGATGCTTGCCTTATTAATTAGATGATAGAATTTTTAGAATTATATGTATCAGGGATTTTCATTACATATTTGTTGAAAAGTACTTATTCTTCAATGTTTGAGATTGAAAAAAGGTTGAAACGTTGACTGTCAAAAAATCTTTCCACCCAACCCAATTCATGAATATTCATATAATTCTTTGTTGATTAGATTTGGAAACCAAACAATAAATCATTAAAAAATAAACATTGTAGAGAGGGACATTTTAATTAGATAGTTGACCAAAGGAAATTGTTCTTCACATTTTGAGCTACCAAAGTTCATAAAATAAAACAATTTATAGTTCCATAAACCATAAAGAGACTTGTCATTTTCAATTGTTCATCTAAAATATCATCCATTGAAAAAAAACATTTTCAGTACCTAATTTTTCCATTGCAAAGAACATCTTATGATGCCAACTCTCCTAGACTTTACATGCCACTCGGAAGTTGATAAAAGCACTTAAGATCGTATCATTGTCAATTTGGAATAATCGTAGGTGAGGAATTTGCTCCAGATCCAATTGTAATTCTTTTGTCATTTGTCTATCTTTTCAAAGAGTTGAAAGAAAAGCTCAAGAACTGGTATAGTCTTGAGTCCATTTCTTAAATAAACAGTCAATAAGCTTATTAGAAGCAACCATCCAAGAGTGTGTAATATCGATTTTTAGTAGCATAAAGTCTGATCACAGGGGAGGCATAGATATTACATAACATAGAATAGCATATAACAAATTACACACACATTGAATTTGAAAATAAAATTGAAGGTTCAAGGAAGCCAAGATGTGGCATATTGATATTGCAGCATATTAAGACCCAATTTTATCATTTATGTTAAAAAAGTAACAGTACCAAAAAATATAAATCATGTACAAGTAAGAAAATGCAGAGAAAAAGATTTGTACCCAAGTTTGTAAGCACTCATTCCACTAAATATGATGTCTTTTAAAAAAATATATCATCCACTACATCTTCCTTTGCTTTACCCTCCAGTTCAAGCAGTTACAAGCAGGGTTATGGTACTTTGAACATCATTGTAGTATTCTAATGCAATTTTTGCAGCCTCTGCTCTCTTTCCTAGAGCTTGGATCTCTTTACAAATTTCATTGGCTAAAATCGAAACCTCATTAATTTTCAGCCTTAGCATCTAAGTCGTTGTTGATGCTTCTTTCCATAGACCACCTGCACAAAAGGCCTCTAAAGTTGTTTTCTTAAAGAACGAGTGTTGAAATATGCTAAAGCAACTTCTTCAAAACTTTCTTCACTAAACATATGATCAAACCTGTCCCCAAAATAAGACCTCTTTATGCCATATTTGAAAATGTCAAGGCTGAGGAGAAACTTTTTTGGATCACTCTTCATGAGCAGCAAGCACTCCTCAAAATAAGAATCTCCTGCTGCAGCAATTTTTTTCAGGGCACTCTCATACATGTGCAACGTGCAATCTATAGTATAGCACATAATAGGAGAAGACAAGTTCAAGCTCCTACAGAAAAGGAAGAAACTCTTTTGGATCACGCTGGGAGTTCAAGGAAACAACGGAAGCAAGACATAAATTATGAAGGCCTGATGCTGCAAGGAATACAGCATCCGGATATAATAGCCAAATAAGATGCTTAGGAGCTTCTTTTGCACTTATATTTGATTTATCAAAACCACCACCTCCATCATTCGTCAAACTTGCAATCTCTGCTTCACACAAGTTCTCGATTAATTTAAATGCTTCTTCCAACTCAGGGGGATCATTCCATGCTAATGTGCTCAAAATGAAAAACTCCCTCGTGTGGATTTTTAAAACCTCTTATTCAAGTGCCTTCCTTACTGTTTCTTATAGCACAACCCATACCTTACTGTTTTTTCTTACAATTCCATTCCCTGGAATAGACCTCTTAAATGTAGTTTGATTGCCATGTTCTAGGGAAGAATCTATATTTGACAAGTGAATCTCAGAACCACACTCTATCTTGTTGTCTTGGAGATACAGCAATAAAATTATTTTCTATAATGTGGTCATAAGATTTTTTTTATTTAAAAGGCACACAAATTCCACAGATGACTTTAGTTGTTTATTTGAAAGACAAACACAGAGGTTGTTTCAAAAAAATATTCCCAACGACGGTAATAAACTATCACATTGTAATTTATCCTATGTTACCTAACCAAATAACTGCATGTTTGAAATGCATGTCTACCAAAGCTCCAACAATGGCTAGAAGAAGCACAAAATTTTTGTGAATAAATGGTTTCCAAGTTCCCGGGAAGTGCTTTTGAGATTACTACAACTTCATCCTCATTGATCATAAGCCTATCATGATTTCCTTCCTTGATAATTTTATTCTCACCTTTGGGCTTGTTGTCAAAATCTATTGTTGACTGTCCATTTCCCATGGAATCATAAGGTCCATCTCCATGGAACATTTCAGCCATGATTACCACAAAGAGAAGGTCTCGCCTTGTGGTATAAATAAGATGAATTACCACCTCGTATATCTTGCTTGCGGCACTTGCATAAAATACAAAACTAGCACGAGTACTAGAAATATCCAACTATTCACTTTCACCTCCAATCTGCCATCTTCATCTTGTTCAAATATCAAGGCCTTCAAATTTCCATAATTATAAACAGGAATAACATGCATCCAAGGGTAACATGACAAAATACCCTTCAAATTTAACTTCTTTTTTATATAGTTTTGCATGTGCCATACTTATTCCCTCTTTTGATGTGCTTGAAACAATGTCACCAAGATTTCTCTAATAATCACAAGACAAATCACCACCAAAAGCATGAATATACAATATGATGATCACCATCACAATGCATTACCATAAGAAGAACATAGGAATGTAGCCATGTGAGATCCTGAGGTCGCCCAACTCTGGGTTTTAATAAAATTGTATGTATAGACATTTGCAATTGCATATAAAGGGCCTTCCAAGTGATCCCAAATATCCTTATTTTCATAGTTAACACTACTTAAATTTCCATCGGATAGCCAAATGATTCACTGAGCCTTTAGAAGTGAAAGCCACATGGAACAGTAGACTGAAACTTGAGATTGAAGAGAAACGTGGGAGGAGGCACAAGAAATTAAGATAGTGGTGTGACAAAGCACATTCACACTATCAATCACAGAGGCTGTAAACTCGTCACAGACACCACCGCTCCAGCAAAAGATTAGAAAGCGAACTAATCCATATGCATTCCAGCAAATACCATGCATCGGTCCTTTTGGGTTCCATGAAAACATTAACTTTTTTAGATACCAGTGGTAATTACCTCCATTTTTGTTTCAAATACCAGTGATAATTATTGAAACCCCAAATTTGGTTGTTAGACCACTCTTCATATCTCAAAAATGCCAGCTAACAACTATGAGTTACAATTCCACTTCAACCTCTCAATTTTGGCTCTTGCTCATCCATATATGTCCAATGAACCTCTGTCAAGACAAAGCCCAAAAAATTGGATATTTACATGAGACTTTGTCCAAGTTATTGTTCAGGTCATATGAGACTTTGTACAACTGCAAAAGAGAATTGGAAGAGTTTACAAATTTATAAATCAGGGCTAACAGATTTTGGGAATTCGAAGAATTCACAAATTTATGGTAAATCAGGGCTAATAGATACATTGCAAAAGGTGGGAATCCAAAAAAATTGAAAAACAAAAACAAAAGGAAGGAATCCAAAAAAACTGAAAAACAAAAAAGCATCGCAAAAAGCAATTTGAGTGCTTTTTTGTTTTACCAGCTTTTTTGGTGCAGTGTGGTGGACAATTTTGAAAATTTTCTTCCATTGTTGACAAACAAAGGGATTCATCTTTGTCTCATCTGTTAAAATGTTGTGCAAGAGAGAGGGGGACCTACAAAAACATGTATGGGTTCCGGGAAAGGATCTTTCGAATATTGGGTATTCGTCATCAGACCAGGTCGAATACTTTATGAAATGGGTGGAGTATCTGAAACCGTCGCTAGAGCAGTTGCTAGAATAGTTGCATAGAAAATGCTTATACGTACTCAATTTGTTACTACTTAACCCATACAGAATCAAAGATCTCTTTCTAGTGAAAGAAGATTACTAGTTGGTAAGAACTCTTCCTTTTCTTTTCTTTTCATGTTATCTGTCGAAGTAACAAATATTGTGGAGGAAAAATGATTCAGTCTCAAACTTATTTGAATATAGTGGATAACAATGGAGACCAAAAAATAATGTATATTCAAGTTCTAGGAGAAATTAATCCTAAATGTGCTCATACAGGTGATGTTATCATTGCTATAATTAAAGAAGCAGTACCTAACATGCCCCTGGAAAAATCGGAAGTGGTTAGAGCCATAGTTATACGCTCCTGTAAAGAATTTGAACGTGACAATGGAATGATGATACGATTTGATGGCAATGCAACAGTTGCCATTGATCGTGAAGGAAATCCAAAAGGAACTCGAGTTTTTGGTCCGGTTGCTCAGGAATTGAGACAATTGAATTTCATGAAAATAGTTTCATTGGCTCCCGAAACATTATAAGTACTGATAGATATTGTAGGGGGGATGCCAATGTATATGTTGAAGTATATGTATTATCAAAATCTTACAGAAATTTCACATTTACTTCCTCCTTATCCTCTATCTATGGTCTGGTCCGATATATCTATGAGGTTGGGTATCTCAGCCTGTGTTTGTGCCTATGCATGTACCCAAGACTCAGTCGCGAGCCTGAGTCTGTGCATGTTCTTGTACCCTAGCCTGAGTCTGTTCCTATGCCTACTCATGTCATGTGTGTATGTGATAGAGGAGGCGGAAATTGGATTTGGATCATCCATTGTTGGAGAAAAAAACTTCAACTTCAAAGGAAGGGCGGTTGAGCTGCTCAAGGGTTACTACTCTCTCTCAAAAATGGATTATTTATATTTTAGAGATATTTTATTATCATTTCCTTTGTCGTCTGGTCTTCTCTGCTCTCACAGACGCCATAGTCTTTTTTTTTAATTCATTTCAGCAATTTTACTGTTAATGTATGTATGTCCATCTCAAAACTCATAATCTCATGCATGACCTTACTTTCATTCTGTCAAAATTTGGTTTCATTATTTTAGGATGGGAATCTCCATTTGGAAAGAATGATCGGTGCTCTTTCCTAGTAATCTTGGGCCTTCAATTCAAGGAACGTTTACTCTCCCATCTTTCTTTGTGTTGATTTCTCCAATCCCATGTCCATCTTTCTTAATTCTACCATCAGGAACAAACCCTAGTCCTTTCATTTCAACAATCCCAATCCCATTCATTTCAGTGGTCTTTCAGCAATGATGGGAGATTCCATGCATCATCCATCCATCCATCATGTTTCTTCTTGCCATTAGATGTACCCACATGTGTGTTTATTAAGTTTAACCCTCCTATGTGTTTATTTTTGTGTGTATAGTGTAGTTTTTTTCTAAATTATATTACATTATGTTTTTGGATTATATTAGTGTAGTTACTTTAACATTTTTGGATTTTGTTAGTGTTAGGCTAGGATAGGTTAAGCTAAGCTAAGATAGGTTGGGTTAGAGTAGGCTAGGCTAGAATAGGTTAGACTAGAGTAGGCTAGAGTGGGCTAGGATAAAGTAGTCTAGAGTAGTCTAGGCCAAAGTAGGATATACTAGGCTAGGCTAGAGTAGGCTAGAGGCTAGGCTTGAGTATGCTAGGCTAGGCTAGGTCGGTCCACGCTAAGCTATAGGTTAGGCTAGAGAGTGCTAGCTTAGGCTAGAGGCTAGGCTAGGCTAGGTTGGTCCACGCTAAGCTATAGGTTAGGCTAGAGTGTGCTAGCTTAGGCTAGAGTAGGCTAGGCTAGGTTAGGCTATGCTAGGCTAGGCTAGAATAGGCTAGGATAGAATAGGCTAGGCTAGAGTAGGCTATGATAGAGTGGGTTAAGCTAGGCTAGAGAAGGATAGGCTAGGCTAGGCTAAGCCAGAGTAGGCTAGGCTAGAGTAAGATAATCTAGGGTAGACTAAACTAGAGTAGGCTAGATTAGGCTATAGTAGGCTAGGTTGGGCTAGACTAAGCTATGCTAGGTTAGGTTAACCTAGGCTAGGGTAGGATAGGATAGGATAGGATATGCTAGGCTAGGATGGAGTAGGCTAGGCCAAGTTAATCTAGGTTGGAGTAGGCTATGATAGGATATAGTAGGATAAGTTAGAGTCGATTAGGTTAAGAGTCGATTAGGTTAGGCTAGGCTAGGAGAGGTAGGCTAGGCTAGGATAGGATAGACTAAGCTAGGCTAAGATAGAGTAGGATAAGATAGGATGGAGTAGGCTAAGCTACAGTATGTTAGTCTTAGCTTGGCTAGGCCAGGCTAAACTAGGTTAGAGTAGGCTAGGATAGGCTAGAGTAGGCTAAGTTAGAGTCAATTAGGCTAGGCTAGGCTAGGCTAGGCTAGAGTAGGATAGGCTAGGCTAGGTTAGGCTAGACTAAGATGGAGTAGGCTAGGCTAGGCTAGAGTAAGCTACGCTAGGCTAGAGTAGGCTAGGCTAGGCTAGGTTGGGCTAGACTAGGCTAAGTCAAGCTAGACTAAGCTATGCCAGGTTAGGATAAGTTAGATTAGGCTAGACTAGGCTAAGCTAGAATAGGATAGGATAGGATACGATAGGATAGGATAGGATGGAGTAGGCTAAGCTAGACTAGAATGGAGTAGACTAAGATAGACTAGGCTAGGCTTGGCTTGTCTAGGCCAAGCTAAGCTAGGTTAGATTAGGCTACGATAGGCTAGAGTTGACTAAATTAGAGTCGATTAGTCTAGGCTACGCTAGGTGAGGTAGGCTTGGCTAGGCTAGGCCAGAGTAAGATAGGTTAGGCTAGACTAGAGTAAGGTAGGCTAGGATAGAGTAGGATAGGCTAGGATGGAGTAGGCTAAGCTAGAGTAGGTTAGGCTAGGCTTGGCTTGGCTTGGTTAGGTCAGGCTAAGCTAAGTTAGAGTAGGATAGGATAGACTAGAGTAGGCTAAGTTAGAGTCGATTAGGCTAGGATAGGCTAGGCCAGAGTAGGATAGGCTAGGCTAGGCTAGAGTAAGATGGAGTAGGCTAGGCAAGAGTAGGCTAGGTTAGGCTAGGCTAGGGTAGGCTAGACTAGGCTAAGTCAGGCTAGACTAAGCTATTCAAGGTTAGGCTAAGATAGATAAGGATAGACTAGGCTAATCTAAGATAGGATAGGATAGGATAGGGTTGGCTAGGCTAGGCTAGGCTAGGCTTGGCTTGGTTATGCTCGGCTAAGCTAGGTTAGAGTAGGCTAGGATAGGCTAGAGTAGGCTAGGATAAGCTAGAGTAGGCTAAGTTAGAGTCAATTAGGCTAGGCTATGCTAGGATAGAGTAGGCTAGGCTAAGTTAGGCTAAGCTAGGCACTGCCAGGATAGGTTAGGCTAGAGTAGGGTAGGCTATGTTAGGCTAGGCTATAGTAGGCTAAGCCAAAGTAGGCTAAGATAGAGTAGCCTAGGGTAGGGTAGGGTAGGGTAAAGTAGGCTAGGCTAGGACAACATAGGCTATGTTAGGCTAGGTTAGAGTAGGTTATGCTAGAATAGGCTAGAGTAGGCTAACGTAGGCTAGAGTAGGTTAGGCTAAGATGAGCTAGGCAAGGGTAGGCCAGGCTAGGATAAGATAGGTTATGTTAGGTTAGGCTAGTCTATTTTAGGTTATGATAGGCTCAAATAAGCTTATTTACGCTATGTTAGGCTAGCGTAGGCGAGGCGAGGCTAGATAAGGCTATGTTGTGCTAGGTTAGGTTAGGCGAGGCTAGGCTAGAATATGTTTGGCTATGCTAGAGTGTGCTAGGCTAGGCTAGAGTAGAGTAGGCTAAGTTAGGCTAGGTTAGGCTAGGCTAAGCAAGGCTAGAGTAGGCTAGGCTAGGATAAGCTTGGTTACATTATGTTAGGCTAAGGTAGGTGAGGTTATGCTAAGCTAGGTTACATTGGGTTAGGTTAGGCGAGGCTGGGTTATTCTAGGCAAAGCTAGCCTAGGCTAGAGTAGGATAGGCTACACTAGAGTAGGCTAGGTTAGGTTAGGCTAGGCTAGGATATGCTAGAGTAGGCTAGGTTAGGCTAGGCTAGGTTAGGCCAGGCTAGGCTAGGCTAGGCTAGGCGAGGCTATGATAGGATAGGATAGATTAGGCTAGGATAGAGTAGTCTAAGCTAGAGTAGGTTAGGCTAGGCTAGACTAGGCTAGGCGAGGCTATGATAGAGTAGGCTAAGCTAGGCTAGAGTAGGGTAGGCTATGTTAGGCTAGGCTAGAGTAAGCTAAGCTAGAGTAGGCTAGGTTATGCTAGATTAGGCTTGACTAGGCTAAGTTAAGTTATGATAGGCTAGGTTATAGTAGGCTAGAGTAGGTTAGGCTAGAGTGGACTACAGTAGATTAGGCTAGGCTAGGCTAGGCTTGAGTAGTCTAGGCTAGGATGAGCTAGCTCAGGCTAGGCGAGTCTAGGATGAGATAGCTTGGGCTAAGCCAGGCTAGGCTAAGCTAGGTTAGGCTAGGCTAAGCTAGGGTAGGGTAGGCCAATCTAGGCTAAGCTAGGTTAGGCTAGGTTAGGCTAGGCTAAGCTTGAGTAGGGTAGGCCAATCTAGGCTAAGCTAGGTTATGTTATGTCAGACTAGAGTAACACAGGATCGGTTAGGTTATGTTAGTCTAGGCTAAGCTAGGCTAGATTAGATTCGGCTATGCTAAGCTATGCTAAAGTCGGCTAGGCTAGGATAGATTAGGCTAGTCTAGGCTAGAGTAGGCTAGGCTAAAATAGGATGGGTTAGAGATGGCTATGATAATCTATGCTAGAGTAGCTTAGGCTAGGCTAGAGTAGGCTAGTCTATGCTAAAGTAGACTAGGCTAGGCTAGGCTAGAATAAGATAGGCTAGGTTAGAGTTGGTTATGCTAAGCTATGCTAGAGTAGGCTAGGATAAGCTAAAGTAGGCTAGGCTAGGTTAGATTAGGCTAGGCTAGAATAGGCTAGGTTAAGTTAGGCTAGAGTAGGCTAGGCTAGGCTAGGTTAAGCTAGGCTAGGCTAGGCTAGGCTAGGCTAGAGTAGGATATTCTAGGCTAGAGTAGACTAGGCTATGGTAGAACAGGATAGGCTAGGATAGGCAAGTCTAGGCTAGAGTAGGCAAGGCTAAGCGAGGTTAGGCTAGGCCATAGTATGATAGGCTAGTATAGGCTAAGCTGGAGTAAGCTAGTCTAGGCTAAGCTAGTGTTGGCTAGGCTAGGCTAGACTAGGCTATGTTAGGCCAGGCTATGTTAGGCCAGGCTATACTAAGCTAGGTTAGGATAGGCTATGCTAGGATAGAATAGGATAGGATAGGCTAGACTAGGCTAAGTTAGGATAGGTTAGTCTAGGTTGGAGTAGGCTATGCTAAGCTAGGATAAAGTACGTTAGGCTAGGCTAATCTAGGATAAAGTAGGCTAGGTTGGGATGGATTAGGATAAGGAAGAGTAGGCTAGGTGATGTTAGGCTAGGCTAGGCTTGGCTTGGGTAGGGTAGGATAATTTAGGTTAGAGTAGGCTAGGATAGGCTAAAGTAGGCTAAGTTAGAGTCGATTAGGCTAGGCTAGAGTAGGCTAGGATAAGTTAGGCTAGAGTAGTCTAGACTAGGCTTAGTTGGGCTAGTCTAGGCTAGAGTAGGCTAAGATAGGCTAGAGTAGGCTAGGCTATGTTAGGCTATGATAAACTAGTCTAGGTTACGATAGGCTAGGCTACAGTAGGATAAGATAGAGTAGGCTAGGGTAGGCTAGGCTAGTTTAGAGTTGCCCAAAAAATGAAAATTTTCTTTCTGTTTCTAATTTTCTTATCTCACATAAAGTGTAAAGCGAAGAGCATATGCAGAAAAGAAAACACTTTCTGCTTCGTTTATAATTTTACAAGATCACACAAAGCATGCGAAAAAGATAATACCCAAACAAAAATTAGTAGCAAAGTGGGAATTAAAATAGTAAAACAAAAATATTAACTCAGAAGAAAATAAATTAAAATGGGTGTAAAAGGACTTTATATCTCTAGATGTGACAAAAATTGTTATATCTTGGGCAAATGGAAACCTTTTCAAGTGAAACAAAAAGTGTTTCCAATTGAAAGTAGCACTCTAAATAGAATGGAATAGTTCACTTATCACATAAATGCATAGAAATAGTAGAACCCAAAAATGAAGCAACACGAGTTTAGGATCTCAATCAACAACAGGAGCAGATATTCCTACAGGCTCTGATATTGTGTTCAATAAACAGGGTATTCCAAATAGGATGAACACCTTAAGAAACCACTCACACAAACAAATCAAATATCAATACACCAATCTATTGTGTGGTTAAAACCCTCAAAGAAAGAAACAATCCATGACCCTCGATGCTCTTTAACTAGAAATCATGGACCAATCAGATGCTAGGCTATGGATCAATATAGGAGTTAGTATAGAGGAGAATGTAAATCATTGGATCACTTTGTGTCTATATCATATCATGATCGTCAAATTACATAACTACAATTGCATACTAATGCATACTAAGAAATGCGTTAAAGAAACACACTTTAACTAAAGACACATTTAACCAATTTGATCCTAACTAACTCCTAATTGTCTAATATCTTAACACAGATGGATTTTAATAGTCATATATTATTTTGATAAATGGGTTGATGTTATTACTGTGAGGGATGAACTGATGGAGTTATTATTAAATTTCTAGAGGAAAACATCATATCTTAGGTTTGGTTGTCCTAAAAGGATTATTACTAACAATGCCAAAGAATTTAATCATATTTCCTTAATAATATTTCAGAAAAGGTACAACATTATTTTGGAACATTCAACAACATATTATCCCCAAGGAAATAGACAAGTTGAATCTTCTAATAAAAAAATGATGAATATTATTAAGAAAACTTTGACCGAAAACAAGAAGGTTTGGGGTTTTCATCTAAAGTATGCATTGTGCGTTGATAGGATGAGTACCAAAATATCTATAAGCACCTTACCTGTTAAGGTCCTAACCCGCACATAGGTAGATCAATGTATTCGGATGTAATAAAGGTCAATATTAATAAGACCTTTCAATAAAATAGAATAAGGCGGATGTAAGAAGACCTAATAGAAGCTTCCGCTTCTAGAAGGATC
>ML779362.1:315716-352893 GCA_009831015.1 Picea engelmannii
TTGTCTACAAATCTTGTTGAGTCGGATCCATTTGTGATTGACTCTGGGCCAATTATTTATTGACTGTAACTTGTGGAAACAAATCAATTTTCTTAGATATCAAAGATGGATTCAAATATTGATCTTGTTGTTTTGAATAGATCAAATTATGTTGTATGGGCACCATACATGGAAACCCTACTGAAAAGCAAAGGATTGTGGAAATATACGAAGATTGTCATCCTAGATCCAACAAATGATCAGGAAAAATTTGTTGTTGAAGCAATGAAGGATGAGGGTGTGGAGGTCATCATAACCTATATCTCACAGGAGATTCGATTTGACACTAGCAGAATTGACTGCCCTCATCAAGTCTGGAAGAATTTGAAGTCTCTATTCGACAAAATCGATGAAATCCATGTCATGCAGTTGGAGGAGGAGTTGATCTCTTTCGATCCTCATTATTTCGACAGAATTGAGGACTATTTAGCGCATGTGAAGGAACTATTATTGAAATTGGGTGAATGTGGAAAGTATTATCATAATAAAGAGACTATTCATCAAGCTAGTCCTGATGAATTTGAGAACACCATTCAATGTGTTTGTTTCAACTTTTAGCACCAACTGGCAAGCACACAAGGAAGATGGTAAGGATTACACCTTTGAATCTTTTTGTGGCTTATTGATCATTGATCAACATAGACTGCTTGATGAAGGAAATATTGGTAGCAAACACAAGGCTCACTTTCTCAAGGGAAAGGGAAAGGTGAATCATAGGGAAAGAGGACAATTTGATACCCCTATATAGAGACAAAAATACTTTGACCAGAAAACCAAAGGAAGGATTGATGAACCGACATCGAGTCAAAAGAATCAAAAGAAGAAGACATGTTAGTATTGTGGAAATATTGGAAGTGTGGAGAGAAAATGTCACAAGAAGAGAGACGACCTAGAGGAGAAGGTCGAGTTCCTTAAGGAGACATGTCGATTGTTCGTCGACCCGCTGATAATTTCACCTTCCAAGTCGAAACTTCTGAAGCATTGCTTTCTCATTCTGCGTAGAATGAATAGGTAGTCGATTTTGGATGCACTCATCATATGGACAAGTATGCTTCCTTGTTTACGCCCTTAGATAAAGTTATTGAGAGAAATAACTATGTTGTTGATGACTTTGCTCTTGAAATTGCTAGTCGTGGTGATGTTCCATGTTGACATGAGAAGATTTTCGGCATTTATCATGTGTTGAACCTTAGTGCCAATTTTCTATCCATTTTTCAGTCCTTCAACTGGACAATCGAACTATGTTCTTGTTTCAACTATGTGGTCCACTCTCGAGTCGACCAGTTAGTCAATTTCAGTTTTGATTGGTCTGCCATCTCTTTCGACTGAAATTGTTCCAACTTCTAATAAACCCTTTGCAGTGGACATCTTCTCACCTCTCTCTTGCCTACCTAGATGGGCTGCCAAGACACTTGAAGCTACTAGTCTTGATGTCGGTGATGTCTCTTCAGGCCCACAAACTCGTACTCAAAAGAAACATGCTAGTGTTAGTTCGAGTGGTAGAGTGGTAGAGTGTTGTGAATTGAAAAATAAGAGGTTTGGAGGTCAAGTCCCCATCCAAACTACGTATGTGATATGTTAATACTTAATGTCCCTATCGGATTAGGCATATTATAGTCTATGTTGGCACTAACCCTAACTACCACCCGTAAATGGCGGTGAAGTCTCCATAGGTTTCTCGTGTGTGTGTTGTTACATGGAAATAATAATAGTAATAATAAGTACAAGTATAAAACTCAACTAAAAATAATATATTTTATTATTTTTTATGGAACAAGTAATTTAGGGTTCGAAATGGGTTTAGCCATGGTTAACTACTATTCAATTAGAAGGTAACACTTGGATTTGAGATTTTTTAATTCCTTTTTATTTTTCCTTACCAACTTATGGGGTTGACATCGTCATCTCAAATCCTATTGGTTGAAATTAAGTGGTTTTTTTAGTTTAAAAAATAACATGATGCCCATTCTTAACCCCAAATTTCTCCTAATTAAGTGCATTCACAATTAGAAATTCTAGCTTCTAATAGATGTATTGCAATATACTACTTTTGTACTTAGCGCTATATTCATTTCTTCCTTTCTAATGTTTAGACAAGCCATAAGAATGTGGAACTTGTATCGCCGAGAGTATGGAACTTGTACCATAAGAATATCTTCACATTGTTGACTATGATATTACCGCCAAGCTTTGGTGGTGAAAAAAATCTTCATGGTCGTAGGCTTAATATTTTCTATGCCATTAAGGTCTTCTGTATTTAAATATCTCTAAAAGATGCCAAACCATTCATTAGGGATTTCACATCAATTTTCTATTTGAACAATGGAATGTTGTGGTCAATATTAATCTTGAAGGGGTTAGATATTAGAAATGAACTATTCATCCAAATAGATCTATGAAATGGCTTAAGACTTCTTCATTCTTCTTCTAAAGATCATCATTGAGCATCCTTTGCACAATGTTGGGATTAGAGGTAGTTGAACCCATGGAATTTTCTCCTACCATCTTTGTATGTATCATGTCAAAGGTTAGTAGGAGAATTTGGATCAACCATGTTCCTTCAATGCTTTTATCATGTCCAAGAAAGGAATCACTTTCATTGATATCTTGATCCTAAAAGTGTTGCACAAAAACAATCATAAAGTCTCCATATCCTAAATCAATTTATGGACTTCATAGATTCAATGCCAGTGACTTGTATCTAAGGTAGGATCAATGACCTTGGACATGTTTCTTTCAACCTATGAGAGATTGATCATGATTTCACCTTAGTGTTATGTCAATGCATAATAACATATATAGTCATGATGCAACAATGACAACAAGTGGTGCATTGTTGTATACAACTCCACATAGAGGTATAGAGGGAAAAGTGATTATGATTAATACATGAAGATATTGAGTGTGGTCAACATATGTTAGGAAACCAACTAATAGAGTGTGCAAATTATTTGAGTGATTAAGAGTGATGCTTAGAAACATGAATGGAGAAATTAAAGTGAGGCAACCCAAACAATTAACAAGATTAGTCCATAAGAGATGGGATATATTGTCCATCTATTCCCAATAAAAAAGAATTGAGTTACAAAGAATAGTTCAACTAAAATAAATGTGTTTAATCCATGTGGTTTAGAATTGTGAGTATAGTTGTGGTTGATATTATTACACTACGAGATTGCATGATGTTCTATGTGAGGGTTTGCATATGGACTAATACATATTTATACAACACACAAGATAAGTTTTCCATTAATGTGGTAGTGAAGAAGTCGACTTGAGTTGTAACAAACTCCTTGGAAATCATCAATTGTTTCTAAATTTATCATTAACACTAATATGGACTTGGTCAGCTTTGATCACCTTGAATGGCAAGTGTGTTGCAAATCTCAACACTCAGATTTTGTTGGCTAGGCCAAAGATTTTATAGTTGAGGAAGTGGTAGTTTGAGGGATATTGATTTGTTACAAATACCATGTGGATCTTCCATTGATGTAAAAGCGATGACACAATAGAGATCAACCTTGAGTCACAGTGACATTGGTGGGTGCAAACACGACAAGGAGCATAATTCGGTCGCAAAAAGAATCGCAAATGACCTTGAATATGGCACTCTTGGTCGCAATGAATGATTAGAAGGGCTTTATGTAGATTGGAATAATGTGAAGGCATAAATTATAGCCTAGTATTTGGCTTAAGGGGGGGTAGTGGAACTACAATCCACTATCAACATCAAATTGAAGGCATTGTTGATCTTAAAGATGGAACATCAATAGATAGTAAATGACTAGTGATGGTGGTAAGTTGATTATTGTGATCATGATTATTAATTAAGTTTTAAGTACAATTGATGTTAACAATTACTTAAGATCAATGTTGGTATGGAAATTATGAGAAAAAATGAGGTGTTGTAATTGGAATCAGGGAGAAAAGTGTCGATGTTTGCATCATAGTTGATTATGGGACATAGAATAAGGATACAATTATAAATCCAAAATTTGTAATTTGAATCATTTTGTAAAATAAAAAAATTGGTTTTATCCCTTTAGGGAAATTATGTGGGGTGATAAAGTGCATCCATTTAAAAGTTGGACTTACAATTCTAAGCAATGCCTCGTATCTGGAGCACAATATTATAAAATTTATCGTCGTCGTAGTTATGTACCTAGGAAGATTGGTAGATCCTAGATGCTCTATAATGAAAGAAAGACAAATATTTGTATAGTTAACAAAAAGGTTCATACAAAATATGGCCAGCGATAGCAATTAATCCAACATATAGATGTATTAACACGATGGGTGGTACCATCATAAGATAGTTAAGACCAATTGAGAAAAGTTGTCTAACATATTCGTATCCATTGTTAAGTTCTATAGAGGTTTCTTAAGAGGTTGAAGCCTACAGAGAGTAAAGATCAAAATAATATGTAAATGGAGTTAGGAGTTCAGATAGTCAAAAGGTAAATGTTTCAAATGGAAATGTATCAAAACCTTGTGTCCACATTAACATGTTTCAAATGGAAATGTATCAAAACCTTGTGTCCACATTAACATGTTTCAAATGGAAATGTATCAAAACTTTTTGTCCACATTAACATAACAGCAAGAGACTTTGTGAAGCCTTGGTCTAACAAGAGGTTATACTGCTTGCAATGATGATCCAAGTTCAATCTTTAATGCACTCACATATAATGCCAAGAACAAGTCACTCAAGCTATACACATTTACATTGATTTTAAACCTAGTTCATAAACCCTAGTGCAAGCTTGCCGCCTTCTGAAAGATGCACATTTTCCTACTATGACATAACAACAAAAGACATTTGTTAAACCTTGGTCCAACGATAAGTTAGACTACTCGCAATAATGATGATCCAATTTTAAGACATTTGTTAAACCTTGATCCAACAATAAATTACACTACTTGCAATAATGATAATCCAATTTTAATATTTAATGCACTCGCACATAATATGAGGTTCAAGTCACTTAAACTATACTCATTTACATAGATTTTGAACCTCACTCATAATGCCAAGGTTAAGTCATTAAAGTGATACATGTTTTCCTAAATATTGAACCTCTCCATAATGTCAAAGTGCAAGTTATTCAATCAATATACACATTTAGATAAATTTTAAACCTCACTCGTAATACAAGTGCAAATCACCTAAACCTCACTCGTAATACAAGTGCAAATCACCTAAGCTCTACACATTTACATAGATTATGAATCAACTTATATTCATAGATTTTTAAGCTTTTTAAGCAACAAAAGAAACAAATCAACTTCCACCTACTATAACATCAATGTCTTTTGTTAAACCTTTAAATAAACTTAAATTATTAAAAAAAATTATATTACATAGAATTTGAATCAAATATTTTTTATTTATATAAATTTTCACATTTATGTAGATTTTGAATCAGCTTATATCTTTAATGAACCAAACCTGGGCTTCCAAAGCCAAAAGCAAGTCACGAGCAATATAAATTTACATTGATTTTAAACCATCTTATTTATTAAGAGATTAAATTCTCTTATTAATGTATGACCAACAAATAAATAATAAAAGATAATAATCGCATGCCTGTGCAAGGCTCGGTCTATTTTTGATAATAATAAAAAAAACATGGAATCCTATGTGTATCCCAAAACAATGTTTAAATACTCCCACCCCATATGTTTAGAAAAATCTATATTGCTTGCGGAGATCCCAATTATTTACCAAATAAATTAATAAAAACTGAACATTATTCAGAACAAGTTAGAACATTATTCAGAACAAGTAAAATTTAAGAACAATGTTAGACACCCTTCTTGAGGTCGTAAGGCAGACGACTCACCTAGAAATGTGACATTGGCCAGGAGTAAAGATGATACATGTTTCTCATGACTATAACTTCACAGAACATTCATGGATCACATTTTAATTACATAATATTCTGAAAATATAACTAGGCTGTCAACCAGCATTAGAGTAGAATTTTAATCCCCGCTCGAACGGAGATATTACAAAATCCACCAAAAGAATACTACAAAATCTGCAGACATAAGTTCTATAAAAATATGGCATAACCTATAAAAATATTATGCCATACATGAACTCGCCAATGCAAGTTTATTTTGACCGCTTCTTGAAATTATTGTCTTGTATCAAAAAGATTTAAAAAATCATAATCAGAGAACCTCCTAAGTGTCATTTGACCCGCTATGTATATATCCATCGCATGTTTGTAAGGATGCCATCCCCGAGGTTACAACACCAGTTACTGTAATTCTAAAGCACATCAAATGCCAGGCCTCATCAGCCGTACATTCCATGAGTCAATTCATGAATTCATGTAGTAGAAAAGCACATCTAATAGAAATGCTGTAAATTAAATGAGGGATTGCACTCCTAGTTGCTGCATCTCCCTCAGCTTCCACATAGGATACAATTCACCCTCCCCCATTTCTTCGGCATCCATCTGCTGCATTGCCCAAGCATAATACACGGTGTGGATATCGTCCTGTGACAATAATGCATCTGCATCATAAATCTTTATACAACAGTCATCACAATGTAACAATTTTTTAAACATAATCAAATGTATTACCTCTCCCCCTTGAGTAATTTTGCCACTTCTATCTCTCACACAATAAATTTGCTGTGTTTGGAACTGCAAAATGACAGAAAACAGAAGTGAATGTTTAGAACTGCAAAATGACAGAAAACAGAAGTGAATGTTTAGAACTGCAAAATGATAGAGAATTTAAGTGAATGATACATTTAGAAAGACATATCCATACTTCACATAAATATATATATCAAAAATTCTAGAACATACTATTGACATAGAAAAAAATACTTACAGATATAATAATTATAGGCACATTGCCCATTAATTTGGTTTCTTTGACTTCCACATCTGAAATATGTAGAATCTGTAAATACAAAACAAATAAATCAGACCCCTGAAAGGCCACCACCTCTCTATATGTGCAACGCTGAAGTTAGCAGCTCTTGATCAATGCTAGAATAGTGAACCCTACAATGACTTAACTAAAGTATTCAGTAAACGAAATTCTTTAAATGAAGAACCATGTGATACCAATAAAAAAGCTTAAAATCCAATAAATAAATGCGGTATAGGACAGGAAAAACATTTGAACTCATTCGATTCAAAGTATTAAAGAGACGTCCATATTCTGCAGTGAACAACCTTAACTATTTCCCTTACTCTTGCATCATTCTCAAACTCCTAGCACAGGGCCATCTCTGTCACTCATGATCTTTCACACAACTTACTTTGTCTTACAAGTTGCAACTCACCTTTCCAAGCACAACATCACCTCGAAGGCATAACAGATTTTCCCCCAACCACTTGGGGTTCTCCCTCTACCTCCCACCTTTTATGAGGATTTTAATGTGGTTCACCTCTATCTTAAATGAATAGCATGTTATGAGCAATGTTTTATAAACTGGAACCAGCCAAGAGTCCAACTGGACCAAAACCAGAAACCACTCCAAACCGGCCAGCAAACCAATTTCTGAACCAGTTTACTAAACAATACATAAAATATGAAAAATTTAACAAAAAAAGATACATATTCATGTACATCAATGTAAATCCAGACCATTCAACACATGAGAGTTGTGTGAGGGCAATAGAGGGGTAGTGTCCTTGCATAAAATTGTTTTAAGGGTGGGAGGGGTGGCTAGGTTGGTTTGCTGTTTTTTGCTTTTTTCCATTTTTAGCTGCAGGTCAAACCAGCAGGCCGGTTCCTGTTCCAGTATGGCCAGTTTTTAAAACAATGGTTATGAGCCTAACCTGAAATCTGAATTTAAAAACTATAAGAGACTAAAAACAGAAATCTGAAACTCAGAAACTCAGAAACTAATATAAAATCTGAAACTAGAAGAGCATTAAATTGGGGTCAGACCCGCCAAACCAGTAGGTTCTGGTTTAGACGGTTTTTAAAACAATGGTTATGAGCCTACTGAAATCTGAAATTAAAAACTGTAAGAGACTAAAGACAGAAATCTGGAACTTGGAAACTAGTATAAAATATGAAACTAAAAGAACATTAACAGTCTGAGAATGCAAATTTCCAGTTAGTCATAATGCTGCAAAAATATTTTGGATTAGAACTGTGGAGTTTTATGAAATGCCCAACGTTTCGAGTGGACACTCCACCCATCATCAGGGACATAAGAAAGCTGATAGGTTGTAAAAGAGTGCTGGGGTAAGTAAATATAGGAGAGATAGATAATAGCCGTTGGCATTAGGTAAGGCGGTTGCTAAGAATAGAGTGATTAGCAATAATTAAAATTAAATTACATTAATGATCCAATATTGAAAGTAATACTAAAGTGATAAATTAAATTAAATTATCATATTATTTAGTTATTCGGTTAAAATAGAGAATTAGAATATAGTATTACAATAAGGGAGAAATGGACACAAGTCGTTGGCATGAGGTAAAGGGTTGTTATGAATAAATTAAAAATGGTATTTGAAAATAATAAATTAATAATATTATTATATTAAATTAAGAAAGTATTAAAGGTAAAAAATTAAATTAAATTAGAATATTATTAAGTTAAAATAAAGAACTAGAATAAAGAAAGAGATGAGTTAATCGGGTAAAGGATGCGTTGAAGGAGAGAGAAGGATTATTTATAAAGGATAAATAAAGGGGGAGGAAGAGTGATATTAAATTGGAGAAATGAAATAATAGATGACGAAAATGACGTCACTGAATGTTTATAGAGGTTTGTGAGAAGAAATAAAGTGAAAGGAAGGTTAATTATAGATTAGGGAAGGAGATGATTAAAATAGAGAGAAGAAGGTGGGAAAAAAAATAACAGACCAGCTCAGACCTAGATCCAACAGCAGTATGGAAACTGCTCCTGGCCAAAAATAGTCTCTTACAGGCTACCAGCAAAAACACATTCCCCAAAAGACCCTACTCTAATGCCTAAAATGATAAATCCTTTTTATAGCTAATGATCCCACTTTAGTTTCTTTGTGATTTGCATGTTGGATAAATAGAATTTATATAAAACTGAGTTAACCAAAATAAAAGTACAACTAACTGGCATATACTTTCATCTTAACATAAAGTTCATTAACTAACAGAAAATGATAAATGACAAAAAGTTCAAATGACCCACAGAGTGCTAATAGATAACACTTGAAGTGTACTAATAGCTAACTCTGAAGCAGGTTATCTTAAAACATCATAGAAGTTCCCCCTCCTTGAACTGCTTTTCCCCAAAGTATTTGCAGCGCTGAGCGTTTCAATATTTCAAGGCACTCATGACCTTGTTGGTAATTCAAGAGCATAGGCAACCAATCCCACCCTCTTGTAGAACCTAATAAAGTCCATGGTATCTAGAGCCAAGTTTATCTACCCATTTACCTTTAAGAGACTTTTGCTCACAAGGTTGTAGTCTCAAAAATACTCTATCTTCCACTTCAAATTCTCACTCATTGCAGTGTTGGTCCTTCTGGGATTTCATCCTATATTGGGAAAATTTGAGGTTATCCTTTACCTGCTTCAATATATGTTGGCTTTCCTCCAAACATCTCTAACAGTTAGAATTTGAGTGTCTTGACTCTTGAATGATCAAATCAAACAACAAAGGAGGGTCATGAATCATACCTATAGGGACCCTTAATGGCAGCCATTCCAAAGCGATGTGTGGTGTGTTGCATTGTACCAATTCTCTGCCAAGTGCAACCATGTTGGCCAGAAAACTTCTTGCCTTGAAAAATAGTTTTTCTATGTTGCACTGGTTTTCGGGACGGGTGAATGGTGGGGATGGGAGGGACGCATCGACGGGACAGCTAGAGCACACCCCCAAAAAATTTCAGGGGATGGCGAGTTAGGGACGGCAATAAAAAATATTAAAAAATTAGATTCCACCATAAACATTTTTAGTTGCTTGTAAGCATAACAGGATATACGATATAGTATTATCCACACCCTTAAACTTGCCAGTTCTGAAAAAATTCGGCAATTTTAAAAAGGGCCAAGTAACATTCCATTATTGGCCCCTAGACATGAGCAAAATGCAGTTTAGCTTTAGGAAACTTTAGTGTAACTACTTTCAATTTGCAACAGGGTCCATGAAGGGTCTGTGAAACAAAGAACTGTCTCTATAGCAGCTTCTCTTCCTCGTATGTCTTGTTAATGATGATTATGTTAAAACTTAAACAACATTCCCTTCTCAATAGGTTCTGCAGTTTTTTACAGCTGTATTGAAAACTACTACAAAACACTTTGGTTCTATAAAGAGATTAGATTCATATTTCAGATTGAGAAGGGGATTGAATAGGAATTTATTCAACATTTAGTACCCAATCTGAGTCACTATTATCTGATTGCTTTCACAATGCTTGAGGTTGGGATGGTGGAAGAACTGGACTTGAATGACTCCAGGAAACACATGTACAATATGTCAAAGCTGAGATGAGAAGAACAAGCACAAAAACCACAAGGAACAGCCCTTTGAAATGTCGCATTTCCTGATTTTTTGACATGGGCGTTTTGCTTGCTGTAATGCTGTTGCTGAAAAGACTAGTTAAATCACCAGAAACCCAAATCAAAACCCATGTTTTGAGCTGCAACTTGTACAACAGATTTAGAATCAGTGTAATACAAAAAAAATGGATAGGAAAAAAGTTCATATTGTCCAATCATCAATGTCCATTGTCAAAACTGAAGATACATGCCCAGAATATCCTCAAAATCTGCTGAGAACATCCATGAAAATCTGCCCAGAGCATCCTCAAAATCTCTGGAACATCCCTGAAATCTGCATGGAACGTCTTGGGGAAGACCAGCGAGTCCCCAAGTCCCCGGCAGTTTGGGAATGTTTCCTAGGGTTCCCCAAGTCCCCAAAACACCAGAATGGAAAGTACGGTATTTTTTGGGGGGGGATGGGTCCCTGTGCAACATAGTAGTTTTTTTAGGTATCCCTCTAAACATTTTTTCACAATTTCTGTCTGTCCATTTGTTTCAGGATGATAGTTGGTACTTTGCATTACTACAAGAAGTCCGGACAGCTCTTTCCAAAAGTTATTGATGAATTTTGGGTCACGATCATTGACAATTTTCTTTCGAAGCCCATGCAACTTCTAGATATGCTACATAATCAAGTCAACAATCTCTGAGGTTTTGGCAGTGGTACCATACTTGGCCAACCGATCAACCAACAAAAAATTGGTATTTTTTCCTCCCACCTGAAGCAAATGAAGTCCATGCTAATGGAATGCCACTTTCCACTAGGAACGGGCAAAAGCTGCAACAGTCTACTGTTTACAGTATTTGTTTTAGTCCTTCAGATTTCACATGAAGCAGCAAAAATTTTCACATCTACTTTTAAACCCCTTACAAAAGAATTTACTGCTTATATTGTGATAGGCCTTGAAGCCAACATTACTGTTCATATTTCCTATAACTCAGACACTGAAATTATTGCCAATTAATTGAACTAAACCAGAAATTATATTTGCTGATATAAAATCTGAAATTATGCAACTAACGTACAGCTGAGTTATCAAACTGAAATAGCACAGCAGAAACACACAGAGAACCAAGAACAAAATACACATGAACACCAGAAGTACCCTGGAAACCCCAGTGTGGGAAAAACCAGCAAAGAGGGGCTTTATTGACTTCAGAGGAAAGAGGAAATTACAGCAGAAAACACTCGGAAATTCTTGCAGCAGAGAAAACCAGCCCTTAATCAGCAGTACGGCCCAGACAAGATGAGGCAGTATGGCCCAGCAAGGTACAGCCTGTACGGCCTTCTCTTGTTCAGAAAATCGGCCTGTATGGCCTCAGATTTTCGGCCTTCTGCTGCTGATGAAGTACGGCCTGATTTTGCCCTCTTTCTTCTGTTGTACGGCCTCTAGTACGGCATCCTTCACTGAAATATGCTTGCTGTCTGGCCCTGCTCTTCTCTGCAGATTCTGCCCAACCAAAGCACCCCTCATCTCTGCTCTTGTCCTCTTCCTCAGCCAACAATGCCTCGGCCCAAAGCTCCCTCTTCTGCTCACTTGCTCAACTCACAAATGAGGAATGTGTTCTCTCACACTCAGCCCCTTCCTTTATCTCCAGCAGCCACCTTCCTTGCTTTGAATTGTGTTCCAATTCAGCCTCCAAAGCTCCAAGGAGGTGCGCCCCTCTTAGCTGGACCCCACAGTCCACTCACAAGCCTATGAAGTGTGCCCCACCTAGGCCTGGGCCCACAATCCACTCAAAACAGAATTTTTTCTGCAAGCCTAAGTTAGACTTAGGCTGAGATAATAAAGCTGGTCTGGGTGGTTTTATGTGTCCAGCTAGCCTAGGACACATGGATAGCTGAGACACCTACCGAGCTACAAAAACTAATAATTACTGGCAGCAATTCTTTATCAACCTCTACATGACAAGGCAAAGAAGTTAACCCCCTTAGAAGCCCTTAGCTAGGCAAGCAGTAGTTGTCAGTAGTGAATACTTCATTCCAGTAAGGCATACACTGAAAGGCCCTCGTATCATGGGTACTTTGATAAATAAGGCCTTGAAAGGCCCTATTGGCCATTCAGGGTAAATACTTAGTGACAGTAAGGCACTCAGTACCTTGTTCCTAGATTTGAAAGGGGCCCTGACTAGGAATAGCATTCTATTAAGATACTCTCCATAACTTTAGAGTAGGCCACAACATAAACATGATTCTCATAAAACATCAGATCACTTGAGAAGGTAAAACTGTTTTCCTATTTTTGTGTCTTTTCGAGATCTTGTAACATAGCAGCAACCCTCTCCTTTAGAATCTCTTCTTTCCATCCTGGTTTTACTGTAGATATTACTTTTAGTTCTGGTAGTATGGGGATAAGATGCAAATGTGTCAACCGTGGCTTGTTCGGTCAATTAAAGCGGGTTGGTAATATAGCCCCCACCAAGGTTCAAGTCTACCAAGTGACATGCTAGTACATCTACTCATGTTTATGGATGCACGCAGGTGCATGCAACAACGATTGGGCCATGTGCAAGTCCTGGTTGACTTTGGCGAAATAGATACTCCATGGTCATAGTTGCTTAGCCAAAGGCAACCGAATTGAATGGTGCTAATGGTTTCCCCTATAACATTAAATCTGGGCATGTTAGCCTCATCTATATAAGAGGAAGCTGGTTCAAAAAATAAAAATGCAGATGCTCCTATATATTCTTGCTATAAATGAAAATATCATCAAAAAAGACGAAGGGAACTTTTCTCACATATGGGCTTGAAGATTCGGTTCATCGTGCCTTCGAATGTGGTTGGTGCACTGGATAGCCCAATAGCCAAAGAGCATCACTTGCAACTTACCGTGGCCATGATGAGTTCTAAATAGGATATCCAAATCAAAATCAATCTTTGTTAATACTGTTTGAATTTTGTCAATAGTTCATTTATGCATGAGATGGGGAATCTATTTTTTTAGGTCCCACTGTTTAATTTCATATTAATCAATGAACATATGGAAGCAGCCATCCTTCTTCCTTATCAACACTACTTGACACTATATGACCCATATCCAATAATTCTTGCACTATTCTTTCTATCTCGTCTTTAAATAACATAGGACACTTGCAGGGAGAAACAATGATGACCAATTTGGACCTCAAATCCAGCACATTGATGTGTTCTTGTCCCCTCATAGGTGGCAGCCCATGAGGTTGATCCTTGAAGACATCTGCAAACTCATCAATTAACTATTGAACTTCTCCTTTGAACATCTGCAAGCCCCTCATGGAATTACACCAGGGAATGAAACTCACCCTTAGTAAGTTGTTCTATCATGTTGTGGGGAAATGAGCTTTTTTACACTTGGATTGCAAGTTGTTTTGTCATTTTGTTTGTGGAAATAAGCTTGTTTGCACTTGGGTTGCAGCGCTGTAATTGTTATTAGTTGTTATCCTTCCTCAAATTTCATGTACAACTCAAACAAATTCATGTGAAATTCACCCGAAGTCTTCAACCATTGTGCACCCATGACCACATCAGCAATTGTGAAAGCTACAACATAAAACTCAAGACTTAGTTCATCACTGCCTAGGGGTAATTTCAATCTCTAAACCAATTTTGCAAAAATTTTGATTTCTCCCAACTGTTTCATTTTCTTCCGAGTATTCCACGTTTTTCAACACCAAGATTATGTTCAATGAAATTTGTGGATTTTTGTCAATGTTTTACCCAATTTTTTCAATATCTTCAATTCATGACCCTTGACAATGCACCATTGATGACGATACTTGCAACAATTATCTTAACCATGCCCACACTCCATTGTGTCATTGGCCACTGCTACTTGGAAATTTAGTTCCCTTGCAGTTGTTCATTGTTGTTTGGGAGGTTTTTAAATTACTTTGTGTTGTAAAGTAGCTTCTAGAAACCTCTAAATAAACATCTACATATTGGATGGCCTCCTCAAGTGTAGCAACTTTCAGGGCTTTAACAATCCCCATATGGATTCTTTTAGCCTATTCATATACATGACAGCTACAGGCCAAGGAGAAATATTTTCTACAAGCAAGATGGCTTGGTGGAACTCTCTACGGTAGTAGGTCATAGTGTCGTGTTGCTTCATATTTTTAAGGGCTAAAAAGTAATCTTCATGGGCATAGCCTAAAAGTTGTGAAAAAAGTAGTCACAAATTCATCCAAATAGTTATTTCTAGTGATAATCACCTCAACCCATTCACGTTCCTTCATTTGCCACTAATCAAATTCAATCCCTTCTAGCCGTACCATGGCAAATTGGATTTCTAATAATCCTCTATAGGAATTAACCAAAAGTAGGATAACTTGACTATCCAAACCTTTGGTCTAATCTCTTCACTCAGTGCATCTAATCTCTTCACTCGGTGCATCAAACTTGGTAATGGAAATTCTCTCAAGCAACCACTCGTTGATAATAATTCCTTCTTGATTATCTCGATTGCCATGACTCTCATAATTGACCCTCCAATTTATGTTCCCCACAAAAAGGTTTCCATTAAATTGCCATGTCAATTTTCCTCCCTTGACCACGAGGTCTTTGTTAACCTTCTTCACTATCTCCTCCCCTTTTGTCCATTGTCATATTCAAGACTTAATTTATTTGTTCCATCCAAGGGAGTCCTTGTAGCTTATTCCACCACTAATCCACTTTTCAACTTCATGTTTCCCCATGAGTAGTTGGGAATGGAATCATTGTTGGTGTCTACCCACAATGCCAATAAAGTGGCTCTAGTACCATTGTTATCACACTAACTTGAAATAAGTTTTCTAGAACTAAAAGGTCCGCATCAAAAATCTACAACTACAATGCTTTTCGTTATGCAAATAATTAAACTCTTTCTTTAGCAACAAATGTTGCTTGTCAATTGAGTGTAGCTCGAGTGGTTGAGGGGAAAAGTTGTTTCCTCCCACACTCGAGTTCAAATCCCACTTTGTGACATGTTAGCTCTTTGTGAGCCAATTAGTGTTGAGATGTTTACTTGGCCTAGAGCCCCAAAGAATTTGGTTTACCATAGGTGCCATCCATGGAATGCAAGCAAGTGTTCAATGAGTTTCCCCGAGAAATGCATTACACAAAAAAGAAATTTAAAAAAAATGTTGTTGAAAAATGGTGATTTTTAAATCTGTTTGTATGGTTTTAATGACAATGATTGGTGACACATGCTCTTATATATATATATATATATATATATATATATATATATAGAGAGAGAGAGAGAGAGAGAGAGAGAGATCGAGATCCAACACAGACCCTTGCAACACTACCCTGTCCATGTTGTCTACTATGTTAAAATGTGTGTGGTCGTGTTTCAACCAATGAAATAAGGAAAAAAAATGTAGCCATCTATGTAACAGCATTCCATGTCCACAAATATGTAAAGTGAAACTAAGAGCAAGCCATGCCATGTTGCAAGGATAATGACTAACATTACTAGAGTGTAGTCACATTCCTCGATCCCATGGAGGCAAAGCTTCCACTAGCGTTCTTAACAATACCATAGATCCATCTTAACCCTGATCTATTAAGCATCGTGAGGGATAAAAAATTTCAAGGTGAAAACCTTAACGTTTTTGCACCTTCAAAGAATATTAACTACATTATGGTTTGCACCTGGAGGGTTTTAGAAACCTTGGGAAGCCATTAAAAGTTGCCTTGTTTAGAAAAGTGACTCTTTGCAAACATGCTTGTCCCACCCCCCCATTCCATACAATGATGGCAAAACCGCTTGGTTTTTGGCCAAGCAAATTTTCAAGAAGGGAATTGTCAAGGTTGGTTATCTTTTTGATACTCAAGCTCGAGACTTGAAGCATTGTCTAGATTTGAAAGAACCTATTTTGGATGACCGCCACTAAAAACCTTGTTATCGAGCAGGTCAAGGAATTAATTCCAAATGAGTTTTTCCTCAAGTTGGGTTTGTCATCACTATCTACGTGGTCAAAGTATTGAACGTGGACTTGTTCTAAGGGTGTTCAAGAAATATCAATCAAGTGATGGGTATCGCTCTTTGAGCTCCAAACAAGACATAAATATGCAATTAAATAAAGCATTGAGGGCTTCACCTCAATAATATATTTGATTGTTTAGACTCCCCTCTGTTTAGTGGCCTTTATATCAAGCCAAAGAAAGTTATCTCTCCCTAGTCCATGGTTTAGAGCAACCTTCTTCTCGACCAACCCCTGAAGTACTTGGGAGTTACTCAACCTAAATGCCCCTTTTCTAACAAGGAAGAAAGAGTCAAAACACCAATTTTGGTTCTATCCTTTTGCTAAGTCAACTTGGGAATGGGCCTCAAGCCTATGTTGCTAGGTCCTACCTACCTCCATCACCTAGAAGTCTACCCTACTTGGCGATAAGCTCCCATGGGTCATCAAATTCCATGAAGGGTGGCAACTAGTTAGAATAGAGATCTTATTTATGTAAAAGAGAAATGAAGTGTATTTCAAAATACCTATTTATACAAGTTTACCAAGTTTGATTAGGCTCTAATTTATGTCAACCTTCACTTACAAATTTAGGTGCTAGTTGGTAAGGTGGATCTCGAGTTGGTGCATATCAAGAGGTTGTTGGAAACTCGGAACACAAGGGGTGGCTCCATGCATGATAAGTCGAATCCCCCTAGTGGTGCATTCCCCTCCTAGTTCGACCCCACTCTCGCAAATCTCGCAACAAAAGCTACACCATAGGTCAAGCCAACAAGTGCGTGAACATAATGTACGTCGAAGTAGATAGCACCATAGATAGCCTACTCCTCTTTCCCCATGAGAATAAAAAATTTCCCTTGGTAGTTGGCTACTTCCATGGGGAAGCACCATGGACAACAAGGAAAATGACAAATGGGACCCCACTCAACTTGTTAATTAACCAACATTCAATGGGAAAGGCTCAAACCTTAACATCCAAAATCCTCCTCCAAACATGAGGTCTACCATTGTTACTTGATGTTTATCTTTTTTTATGGTCAAATGGCCACCTTCCATGTTTATTTGATCTTGATTTCTAACCCTAAAGTTATCCGATACTTTATATAGGGAAATCACTAATATCAATTTTAATGTAGCCCTTCTGGCAGATGCTTGATGCTAGCTTTTTGTTTGTGGCCATTGTTGTATGCAACCCATGCTTTTTGTATAAAATGCCATGTAGATATCTTATATTTGTGGAGTTTAAAGGAAGCAGTTTATTCCAAAAAAATAGTTATCCTTAAGGTAAATATCAACATTAATTTTATGTTTAACATTAAAGTTAAGGGGGATCCCAATTCCAAGATGTTTGGTGGTGGACTAAAACCCATAAGACCTCACAAAAAGAAAGTAGAATTTGATGTGTTCCAGTTTTCAACGAACTTCATAGTTTTTCAATGTTTCAACGTATTAGTAGTTTGTGTAACACAACAATGCATCTTTTCTTTCCTACACCCCTTGAGTTAAGCATTGTAGGATTGTGAGATTGAAACATGGGAAAGGAACTTTTGCAAAGAATAATCAAGAAAATGCCTAGGGAACCATGCTCTAGTAATGAGATTGGCCAACGCATTACTAAACAAGATTCAATTTAACAAGTGCATTCTTCGGGTAGGCCTAGGATGTTATATTTATGCAGTGTTTTCAAATTGTCATATAATTTCATATTCGACTCTTGGGTCTTGAGTCTTGACATGGGACAATTAGAGGACCTTCGATCATTTTGGTTCATAAGTCATAATTGCATGCCATTGTCCATGGCGATTTTGAATCTTGATGAATGATGATTGATTATAATCATATGATATACTTGGATAAGTTGTTTTCGCATTATATTTCGAGTAACCTCTCATGTCTAATCTAAATTCGATGCAAAATATCTATATTTTCTTGAAAATCTATATTTTTTTATTTTTCAATACCTCGAGTCGTTGTCAAGTTTAACTCACAAATTTTCACCAAACCCCAGGTCAAGTTCAATTATTCATCCAAAATGAGTCTCATGTCAAGCTAAATTTGGTGGCTTTGATGTTCATTCTATATTAATGAAACATAAGTTGTAACCAATGTAACATACTTAAAGGTTAAGGGGTTTGGGTTATGTGTTAAACCACCTTAACCACTTAGGGATGTTATAAATCTGTAATGACGTGACATATGTGAGAGAGAAAGATGTATCACTGTAGCATTAATAATAAATTCCTTCTTTATTCCATCTATCGTTGCCACATATAGAAGTCAAAGGAAAAGTAACGCCCCAATTTCCAATGCCTTGTCTGCTATAGATCAAAGGGGGATAATAGTAATACCTATTTCGAGACTCAAGGAGCTCCCTTTCCACTTTTTTCTGCTACTTTGACCAAAGATAATTTGGCCTCTTCATTAAGGGAAGTATTCAAGCACATATCTTAGTTTCTATGTCTCATGTCCCAATCAAAGGCCTTTAGGACAACCATCTCATACTTCCCAGTTATCTCCTATGATCAGGCAAACGAGCAACAAGAATATATCCATCATTCGAACCCATTAACCTCAAGTTTCCACTTGACCTCCCCCACTTGGAGGTCCACTCACCTCCTTGCAACCCATGAGGAACTGTCAATCCAAGGCATAGGTTGGATACCACCAGACCAACTCCAAGCCCACGAAGTCAAGTCACCTCGTCCGACATATTACTTTTGCATTTGTTCGAGCAGTAGCCAAGCTTCCATCCAAAGTTCCTTCCCCACAACCTTGGATGTTAAAACTTAAGAGGGATGGGTTGCTCCCCCCAAGTTCATGCAACTTGACCCTCCTAGCCCCGACCAATCCCAAAGGATATCATCCACTAATGCATTGGCCCTTTCACAATTATTGATGACTTTAATGAGGAGCCTGTATCAAGGTCCCTCACTCGTCCTCCGCAACCAATGCCTAGTTCAATAGGCCTTGACATCCTCCCTTTTGTTCAGCACTAAAACCCCTCAATTTCTAACATCTTTCTTTCACTTTGCACCTTATTTTATATCCTCTCTTAGCTAGACATTTAGTTTTTCGCTAGACACTTAGTTTTTTATCTCTCCCTACTTTCGGTCTTGATCTAAGAATTGTTTTTGCACTCCCACTTTGTACCTACACTAGATGTACTCTTTTAGTACCATTGACCTAGTTTTGTGGGCATTTGTTGGACATTAATAAAATTATATTATCTTATCATATCTCTCCACCATCATCTCTATAAATGACTATGCACCTGAAATTCCCATACGATCTGAACATACGATTTTGCATATCTGAAATACAGAAATGGCGCGGATACAAAGAGCATGTTTCTAATCAATAGAAGCAGCTAGAGACAATGAACAAACAATTTAACCTATAAATATTACTATTTCGACCAACACAGACAATTCATCAACCATTAAAAAAGAGCTAGTAGGAAATAAGAAATACCCTGTTGTCAAAGAAAATGTCTTGGCTTTCATATGCCCTTCGCTCTGCTTTACACCTATCAATAACTTCAAAGCTACAATTTTTCTTCAGTGATTCCAAATCACCCTGCGCATTCAATCAAAAAAATATAGTTGAAACTTGCATGCCCTGGGGTATCACAGCCTCCATGAATGATAAAAAGTGTCCGCTGCATCTACAATGGTCTCTACTGGCACTTACCTTAAGGTAGGCCTGAAGGGTGGGCTTAACAATCTCCTGCACATCTGCTATGAAATCCGGCAAAGAGAAGAGCCTACACAAGAACATAAAATCTCAACATCATATCGCAATACTTCTGTAAAACAAATAACTAATTTCCAGAAAATATCTGAAACAAACTAAACCATTACTAGCACAAACATCTTACGGGTCACGGCGACGTATTTCCTTATATGATATTGCTGTGTCACTTTCACCAAAAATAGTCGCATTCAAACTGCATTAACAAAATTCAAATGGCTTTAAAATCCAAATAGATATCTTATGACCCTTGGACCTCAAAATAAAAAATAAAAAATAAAAATAAAAATATGTTTATATATAATAAAATAATAATAAATAAAATTCATAGCATAGAAAGCAAATGCCACAGCATCTCACAACAAACGGTACTTACTCTTGAATCTTATGAACAACAGGACTATCACTGGTTTCCCACCGCTCTCTCATATCCTCTGCTAACTATGAAATAGACCACATAACTAGATGAGTGGGTCATGTAATGAAAAACTTACAAAATAATTGTCTTCAAAGAAAAGTGTACATACATACCTCTTGTCCTTTTGCAACAGCTGGATGCTCACTAATCCCACTGACACGCTTAAACAGAGGGTGTCCACGAGTCTACAATCATTTAAACAATATTGTGATACAGAAGTCAGAAGGAAAGAAAGAAACATACCAGGCTTTCACACATCTGATCTGGTGTAGGCAAGCATGCAGAAACATTAATGAGCCAAAAAAAATGAACAGCATATAAACAAATAAAGCCAGAAACATGCTACCTTCTCTTTAAATTCTTCCCACTTTTTCCCCCAGCGTGTCTGCTTTACAGCTACAGGAACAACACTAGTTACACTACTCCTCTCCTTGTAGGCTGAGGCTGAAGCTGCATTCTGCATTCTTCGCCTCCTAGATGGTGTGGATGTAAGTTCTTCTTTTACAATATCATAGCCCTTTTTTGTCACATCCATAATTTTGGTTTCTTTCAAAGATTTCAATGCTGCTGCAGCTGACGAAGAAGCAGTAGATATTCCCTTTCCAAACTTGCTAAATAGTGTTTCATTTGTTGTGCTAGATTCTTGTGAACTAGTAGAGCCAGCACCCTCAATTTTTTCAGCTCCTGGAACAGAACTATTGTCAGACTTGACATTATCACTTGCATTACCCCTAGCTTTTTCTGAAGACCCATCAGATCTAAGCTTGAGATTTTCACTTAACTCCTTTGCCTGCAAGGGTAGGATAAACAAATAATCAACATTTCTTGTCTAATCCCACACATTTTTAAGACCGTCTTCTCTTACAAGAACATATTATATGTTTACCTGTTCAGTTGCAGCTGAGATTTTATCCTTCATTGCAGCAGATACCTAACCATACAAAAACACTGAACTTCAGCTAACTGCCAGATTGATTCATGAAGCATTGCTGCTTAAACCATCAAAAAAAATAGGCATCCACTTTTTTGACAAAAAAGGAATCAACAGTGTCAGAGAAAGCAAGATTATGGCCACAGATCGTTATTTGAGAGCAAAGCAAAATATTGATTAGAACAATTTAAACAAATCAAGTAAACAGAGAAGGTGGTCAAGAAGCAGACATGGCTTGTAAGTAATGGACAACAGGAAGGCATAGTTGAGTTGTAACAGAGAAGGTGGTCAAGAAGCAGACATGGCTTTTCAAGTAATGGACAACAGGAAGGAATAGTTGAGTTGTAACAGAGAAGATGGTCAAGAACCAGACATGGCTTGTAAGTAATGGACAACAGGAAGGAATAGTTGAGTTGTGACCATTTTTATAATTATCTGAATTTTCAATAGTTTGTTATTTCCTTAGATGCCATATTTCATTGCCTTTGCTGATGTGGTCATTTACTCAGCCCCCGAGGACAGTTAGCCTTGTTGATAAAGCATAAGAAGGATACCCTAGTTGGGTATTCTGCATTCACAACTGGCAACACTTTTTCTAGGCAAATATCCCCACCCAGCTGCACATCAAAATTGAAGGAGCAACTACAGGAGCCAAAATGGCAACCAAGCACCTAATCGTTTATTTGAACTGCCAAAATTATCAAATAATAATAGGCTAAGTTTATGCTGACTGATGCTTCAGAATTTTGAAAGGATGCTTGGCTTATAAATTAGATGATAGAATTTTGGGAATTGTATGAATCGGGAGTTCTGCATTAGATATTTGACGAAAATAATTTATTTTTTTATGTTTAAGATGACCAAAGGTGCATTGACTGTCAAAGAACCTTGCTACCCAACCCAACCCTCATTGAGATGCGAGAACACGGATAGAATTCATTGTTGATCACATTACCAGTTATTGGCTTGGAAGCTAGAATAGAAAGCATTGAAAAATAAATGTTCTAGAGAGAGCATTTTAATTGGATAGTTGACCAAGGGAAATTGTTCTTTCACATTTGGTGCTACCAGAGTTCGTAACACAGAACAATCTATAGTCCAATGGACTGTAAAGAGGCTTGCCATTTCCAACTATTCATCTAAAATATCATACAATTTTAAAAAAAAGACATTTACAGTACCTAATCTGTCCATTTGTAGAGAACATCTTCTGATGCCAAATTTGAGCCAAAATTCCTGGCCTTTCCATGCCACTCGGAAGTTAATAAAAAATTAATAAAAGCCATTAAAACGATCACACATTTGTCATGTTGTATAAGCCTAGAGGAGGAATTTGCTCTATATCCAACTGTCATGCTTTTGTCATTTGTCTATCTTTTCACAGAATTCAAAGACCAGCTCAACAACCAGTATAGTTTCAATTCCTTTTGTTAAATGAACAGACAATAAGCAACCCAAGGATGAATAAATAATCCCCTTTCCCAAAAATCAGAAGCTCCATTCCAATCCTCTGGGAGGGGCAAACCCAGTATTTGAACAATAGAAAACAGAGTTCACAAGCCAAAGTGTGCACATCAAGAAATTGTCACTTTTCAAATATAATCTTGCTCGGAATCATTTGCAAGACTAGACAAGCCACTGGCACCTATACCCAAGCTTAAAAATAATGCTGAGGATTAGAAACTCAGGGCAATCTTTTCTGAACAATAAAAACTTCACCACAAAATCATTATGTCGCAATGAATATAACTCATCTTCCCCAGAAGTATCCAAAGTATAAAATAAATAGACATCTAATTCTTTCACGAATAACACAATCAAAAATTAGACATCCGAGGAAATACTCGGCCACTAAAATGACAATCTGTAAGCACAAGACTGATGATTTCAGCATCCAGACCTGCTTGAATAACATCCTAAATTATCATACCTATGTCTGAACATAGTTACCAATTTCCACCAAATAGGGCCATAAAATTCAATTCAGCGATAACTTGGTACAGCCAAATTATTCCATTCAAATCTATTTTAGTTTGGTCAACTGCAATTTACCGGTTCAAGTAAACAGCATTTCACACTGCCAGATGAAATAACCCCAATTCCCCTCTTCTAAATTCCCGCCCATCCCTGTCATGACTCCCACCCAAGCCTGCCGTGTCAAACTGCTCTATTGCTACCAATCCAAGGTTAATATTTAGCAAATCCGCCTCCTCAAGTCACAACCGAACAAAGGCCTACTACTGTTGAAATTGATGCAGCTGCAAGAGCCATTCTCCTGAGGATGGAAAAGACCCTAGATGTAGACTAGGGCTCCCAGCACACTCCTGGGGTTTCTTGGTATGAGACCAAGCAGTGAGAGCCATGGCAAAAGACCCTTGTGAGGGCCCCCAATAGATGACTGGGGTTCTTGGTCTAGAACCAAGCAACAAGACCCTTGTGAAGGCCCCCAGTAAATGACTGGGGTTCTTGGTCTATAACCAAGCAGCAAGACCYTTGTGAGGGCCCCCAGTAGATGACTGGGGTTCTTGGTCTTGGACCAAGCAGTAAGTCCCTAGATGTGTCTAGGGCCCCTGGATGTGTTCCAGGGAATCCTTGCTCAGTGCTTGGATTGATCCTTGGATATATTCCTTGGTGGTTGAAATAAGTCCCTAGATGTGTCTAGGGCCCCTGAACGTGTTCCAGGGAACCCTTGCTTTATGCATGGGTTGATCCTTGGTCTTGTACCTTGGTGGATAAGACCCTAGATGTGTTCTAGGGCCCCCAGATGTGTTTTGGGGCAACCTGGTTCTTGACCAGGTAGATCTTGGTGTAATACCAAGATGTGTGGATATGTGATCATCTTCTTCTCTCCTAGGATGTATCTAGGAGTGTCTATGAAGATGGACTTGATCACATTGTTGATGTACCCTCTTATGCAGTGATGATAAAGTTTTTAGGTCACTATGAGACTCATGTGGACATGTTTTGCCATTTTGTAACTCCCTTTGACTTTGTCTTAAAAGGTAACCCTTTGTTGTTTGCCTTCACTCTTGTTTTATGTGATGGGGATCTTGTTTTATGTGATGGGGATTTTATTTATGTGATTAGGATTTTATTAAATATTAATTGACATATTAATTAATATTTATATTAATTAAATGTCAATAATTAAATATAATTCTAATTACCCTAACCCCTCTCCCAAACTATAAATTAGACCCTACCCTTTGTATTTTGTGACTTACACTCTCACTCTCTCCTCTCTCTCTCTTTGTTGCGGCTACCTCAGCATTTTGCTCTTGGGTTGATGGCCTCTTCTGTTGGTGGATCAGATTCTGATCTGATGGGTCTCGGTATAGGCTGGCAGCTCCTCCTTGATTTTAGCTGGTGTATAGGGTGCATTCGGCCCCTCTTTCTTGACTGCCAGATCTACTGTATAAGGGTTGTTGCCCCCTTCTACTTGACAGCCAGGACTGTGCATGAGTTGCGGCCTCCTTCTTCTTGACTGCCAAGACTGTTTAGAGAGTCGCGGCCCCTCTATCTATGACAGCTGTAGCCACGGCTTCTCCTAGCTGTCATGTGTTGATTTGAAGCCCCTGTGGGGTCCTTCTTTAGCTGTCCAGATTTCTTATGGAGGGTTTGACTTTTGTATTTTCAGATCTGATCTTGTTTTTGCTTAAGGGGTCACTTGTACTTCCAGATCTGGTTTTGCTTACTTATGGGGCCACTTATACTTCAGATCTGGGTTTGATAGCTTATGGGGTCACTTATAATTCCAGATCTGAGTTTTGTTTGCTTATGGGGCCACTTATACTTCAGATCTGGATTTGTTTGCTTATGGAGTCACTTATACTTCCAAGATCTGGTTTTGTTTGCTTATGGGGCCACTTATACTTCATATCTGGGTTTGATTGCTTATGGGGTCACTTATAATTCCAGATCTCAGTTTTGTTTGCTTATGGGGCCACTTATACTTCAGATCTGAGTTTGTTTGCTTATGGAGCCTCTTGTACTTTCAGATCTGAGTTTGTTTGTTTATGGAGCCTCTTGTATCTCCAAATCTGAGTTTGTGTTTGCTTGACGGGTTTGACACTTGTTCTCAGTTCAGAGGGTTTTCTTGTGAATTGATTTCCTTGTTGTGCTATCACTGTTTATTGGAGGTTTTCTCTTTGGGGTTATTTGCTTTTATGACGTTGGTTTATTATTGTTTCCATTGGGGTTTTACTATCCATGGCAAAACTGTCCCACGGTTCTTTTGACAGAGATCAAACCCTAGAGGTTTGATATATGAACCTAAACTTCATCTGAGCATACTTACAGAGGCATACATCTACATGTGACAGGTACACATTCTTCATTGGCTAAGAGGTAAGCTAAGATTTGTTTTTCTGCACTCGGGAAATTTGTTTATGTTCAGAAGTTTAATTTCATGCACACAGATCTGTTTATATCTTGGTTTAATGTGCTGATCTAAAAAAAAATTAGTGAACAAAAAAAGTAAAAGAATGTCATTGTTTTACTTTTTCCCTAAAATCTAACATGGAATCAAAGCATAGAGCGTGAAAAAGAGCTCTTTAGTGACAAACTCTTGAGCCTATGTAGATCCTTTTCAAGGGAATGTTCTTGTAGATCAACAGTAAGTTTGTTTCATCCTATTTTCAGTATGACTCCTTTTAGACTGTAGAACCTAACTTGTTTTAAGGCTGAGGCAAGCACATATATTATGACTAAGTATGAAGATCCCTGCCTTCCAAGGTCAAGGGAATGGTTTGGACTTAAATTGCAGATTCCAAACTGTTGAAGGCTATTTACTGTTCATTGTTGATCTTGATTCAGACCCTGTTAGGGCCTCTGGGTTCTGAAGGGGGACTCCTAGTAATCCTCTAGTTTACCCTTGGTTATCTATTGATTTTAAAGACTTTTCTCCTTTCCTTTGACTGCAAATTAAATTATGACACTTACCTCCGGTAACCCTTTCTCACTTCTGAGCTAGGCCAAGCTAGTTGAAGATGTAATACAGAATGCTTGGGAATGTAACCATCATCTTGAAAATCACAAGAGATAGGTTTCAGCTTTTATAATGTTATTGTTACTGATGCTTGGTGAGTTCTTAGCTTTCATTAAATAAGTTTTTGGTAAATTACAATGGCATTGACAAAATCACTGGTAACGGAATTTTAAAATGGGAAACTGTGTAACTTCAGTGAATGATAGCACCGTATGCACTTAATGGTCATCTATATGTTTTGTACTACAAAGAGTACACAAGTTTTAAAGTTAACCTTAATACATTGAGTGGTGGAAACTTGGCAATTCTTTGGTGTTTGGCTTTGAGAAAAACATGTGAGGGCTGATTTTTGTAAGAACATAATTTGGGACAATACAGTCTTTGGCCTCATTCTTTAAGACGTATTGTTAACTCTTAGCATATGGATGAATAATGTATTATCCACAGGACAGTGGGATAATCTCTTGAGGATATGGAATTACTTGAACTAACAAATACATATCAAACATCTACATGCAGATAAGATGTCTTAGATAGCTTCAGTTGGTAACAGGCTACAAAGTACAAGTATGTCTTCAGCCTAAGCAAGTTCATGGTAAGTCCAGGTATGCACCATTTACATTCATTTTGTGACGACAAATGACAGCAAGAAGAGCTATGTTTACCTTCCTGTCATATTTATGAACCGGTGTCTCAATGAAATACTATCAGAATCTCATGTGTATTCTTGTTATATGACCAAGGAAGTTGTGATCTCAGCACATACTTATTTTAATTGATGTAAGCTAGGTCTTTCTCCCCGGTTTGGAAACTCAACAGCATGTTGGTCTATTATCCCTGATATGAAAGACAACTTGTAACCTTGGGTTATTTTCTTGGTTAAGGAGTCCAACAAATTATCTTGGTAGTTGGGATATTTTTCCTCGTTTTGGGAACTCTACAAATATCTCATTTTAATCAAGAGTCCTTAGATTGTAATTGAGCCATTATCCTTGGCACATGAGCTCAATAAGTCTAACTCAGCTTTTCATATTAAACTTGGTATTGGCACCAAGAACATCTTGAAGAGATACGACACTAGATCAGAGTCAAAGGATCTTATAGGTTCAGAGGGAGCCAGTTTGCACATGAAGGGAGGTAGACATTTTATGAGACTCAGAGGGAGCAGTCCCTGCATATGAGTTAGACCATGACCTACAGCAGATGGCAGTATTGAGGTTAAATTTATGACTCGTGACTTCTCTCATAAAGAAGGGATTATCTATGACAAGATCCTTACTTCCATCAAGATCTTTATCTTTCTTTTCGCAGTTTTTGATCTGGAAACTTCACCAAATAGATGTTAAGACTGATTTTCTTAACAATGAAGTTGAGCAAGAGGCTATCCATGGGAAAGAATCCCATAGATTGTTACAAGCTCCGAGAGCTTGGTATGAAAGTATTGACAGTCTCTCTACAGAGTCTTGGGTTCACCAAGAGTATTACAGATCCCAATCTTTATATAAAGATTGTACGAAATCATCCTGTTATCTCAGGATGATCTGTTCCTTACAGGAAAGGAAATTTTTGATAGCTCAGACTAAGAGGGAGCTCTTCAGCAGAAGTTGAAATGAAAGACTTGGGTCTTTTGCATTACTTTCTGAGCTTAGAGGTGCGGCATAAACCAGGTGAGATGCTTCTCTCACAAGAGCAAGTACGCAGTTGATATGCTCCGCAAACTTGGCATGTTGGACTGTAAGTCCATATCCTCACCAATGTTTTCCAAATTGAAGAAGTTATAGTTTCAGATCCGGAAGAACTCATTGGGTTCTTGATGTATCTTATACACACCAGACCAGATATTTATCATGCAGTGAATGCCCTCATCCAACTCATGTGTGAACCGAAGCATATTCATATGGTTGTTGTTAAACCTTTTCTGAGATATGTTCGAGAGCCTATAGCCTATGGGCTTAGATACACTTCAGTGGAGGTGTAATGCTTCATGGTTATACATATTCAGATTGGATGGGCAGTACAGTGGACCAGAAGAGTACTTCCGGATATTGTTTTAGCTTAGGTTCAACTATGTTCTCCTAGTCTAACAGGAAACAGGGCTAGCACTGTAGAGGCAAAATACATTGTTACAAGTGTTGCCAGTATAGAAGCGGTGTGGCTCAGAAAGCTACTCTCAGATTTGTACATTGTTGAGTTGGAACCCACAGTAATCCACTGTGATAACCAAAGTTGTGTAAAGCTCTCCGTGATTCATGTGTTTCTATGACAAAACACAGTGAGATGAGATATCACTATGTTCGGGACATAGTGCAGAAGAACATTCTCAATATTTCAGTATGTTCCGACGACGGAACAAAACACAGATTTTTTGACCAAGCCTCTGTCATTGACAAAGTACCTGTACTTTCGAGACAAGCTTGGTGTTGTTGAGAATGCCTCTCTTGCTGAGAGGGAGTGTTGAAATTAATGCAACTGCAAGAGCCATTCTCCTGAGGATGGAAAAGACCCTGTAGACTAGGGCCCCCAGAACACTCCTGGGGTTTCTTGGTTTGAGACCAAGCAGTGAGAGCCATGGCAAAAGACCCTTGTGAGGGCCCCCAGTAGATGACTGGGGTTCTTGGTCTAGAACCAAGCAAAAAGACCCTTTTGAGGGAGATGATCGGGGTTCTTGGTCTAGAACCAAGCAAAAAGACCCTTGTGAGGGCCCCCAGTAGATGACTGGGGTTCTTGGTCTAGAACCAAGCAAAAAGACCCTTGTGAGGGCCCCCAATAGATGACTGGGGTTCTTGGTCTTGGACCAAGCAGTAAGTCCCTAGATGTGTCTAGGGCCCCTAGATGTGTTCTAGGGAACCCTTGCTTGATGCATGGGTTGATCCTTGGTTTTGTACCTTGGTGGATAAGACCCTAGATGTGTTCTAGGGCCCCCAGATGTGTTCTTGGGCAACATGGTTCCTGACCAGGTAGATCTTGGTGTAATACCAAGATGTGTTGATATGTGATCATCTTCTTCTCTCCTAGGATGTATCTAGGAGTGTCTATAAAGATGGACTTGATCACATTGTTGATGTACCCCCTTAAGCAGTGATGATAAAGTTTTTAGGTCACTATGAGACTCATGTGGACATGTTTTGCCATTATGTAACTCCCCTTGACTTTATTTTAAAAGGTAACCCTTTGTTGTTTGTCTTCACTCTTGTTTTATGTGATGGGGATCTTGTTTTATGTGATGGGGATTTTATTTATGTGATTGGGGTTTTATTAAATATTAATTGACATATTCATTAATATTTATAATAATTAAATGTCAATAATTAAATATAATTTTATTTTAGCCCTAACCCCTCTCCTTAACTATAAAAGAAACCCTCTGTTAGGAATAAAGAAATAATGCAGAACAATAAAGTCCTTTTAAAAAATTCAGTTAGAATAACAGCTAAGTCTCATTTTTAGAATAGTAAACACAACAACATTGATGAACACATAGCAGAGAAACAATAAATTTCTGAGAGTGTAAGTCCAACATTCTCTCTGAAGAAAAAGTAGATCAATATCTAGATCTAAACTAAATGCTGATATAGATCTTATACATGCCAAAAACACAAACTCATCCCTATGGATCATATATACATCAGATGTAGACGAGATTGGAACAGATCTCAAGCATATTAAATTTCAAGTTAAATAAAGAATATGACCAATGAACAAAATAGCAAATCACATACCTTGAAGACTTACCATGAAGGAGATACAGTCACACATAAGAGATGAGATGACATTAGTGCTTATGCTCAGCAAAATCCAGGGTCATTGATCTACCATATAGGTTAGATTTCTTACCAAGAGATGAAAGGACTTTCTTGCCACCAGTAGGAGAAAAATACCACACAGAAAATTCTATTATCAAACCCTTGAACCCACATAACTTTCCAGCAGATAAATCACATGTGCCAAAGGGTACAGCTGTCATGAATGCACAGTCATAGGGCACGGATGGTTTAGATAAAAGCCAGATCTGAGAAGAAGAGGCCACGTCCAATGCAAAGGAGGCCAGATCTAAGAGGAGAGGCCACGGTCCAAGCAAAGGGAGGCCTGACCTGTAGGAGAGGCCACGGTCCAAGCAAAGGGAGGTTGGTTTCAGAGCATAAACCCTCACACAGAAAATTCTGTGGATTAACCCTCACACAAAAAATAGCTTAAGGGAGGTCGTGGCTCAAAACAGATCAGGTATGGACAGCTGCAAGGAGGGCCGCAGGTCTGGACAGTTGCAAGGAGGGCCACACTCACAAAAACTAGACAAAGGGCCGCACTACAATAATGTCCTCAAATAACCGCACCACATCAATCCTCAAGGGAAGCCGTACCACAACAGTCCTCAAGGGGAGCTGCACCACACCAGTAGCCTCAAGGGAGCCGCACCACAATAGCCTCAAGGGAGCCGCACCACAATAGAAGACATGCCAGCAATAGATGCAAGAAAGGGGGGCCGCAGCAACAATAGTAAATACTCCAACAGCAGATGGAAGGAGGGCCGCAGCAAAGAGAGAGGATCCGCTCACCTTAGAAGCTCAAGAGCATACAATACAAGTGTGTCTCAAATGAGAAGGGTAGGTTTCTTTTTATACTTTAGGCTAGGGGTTAGGCTAGGGGTTAAGGTAAAGATAATAATTAAAATGATAATTAAAATTAACATATTCAATTAATATAAATATTAATTAAATATGTTATAAATTAAACATTTAATTAATAACCCCTAAAGCCAAATAAACACAAGCAAGGGTGAAGAGAGTTTTGGCAAGGGTGACTGGGTGGCAATACTTGTCCATTCATTCTCAAAGTGGCCCTATTTGATTTTATCATCACTGCATATGGGATACATCCCTCATGTGGTCATCCCTGCCTTCAAAGAGGGACATATACCGACAAACACCAGATCAAGGATCAGGTGGCCCCAGAATATCTTTAGGGTCTTATCCACCAAGGTACAAGACCAAGGATCAACCCATGCCCCAGGCATGGGTACCCTGGACCATGTCCAGGGGCCCTAGACATATCTAGGGGCTTTAACTGCTTGGTCCCAGACCAAGAACCCCAGTCATCTACTGGGAGCCCTTACAAGGGTCTTTTGTTGCTTGGTCCCAGACCAAGAACCCCAGTCATGTACTGGGGGCCCTCTCAGGGGTCTTTACTGCTTGGTCCCAGACCAAGAACACCAGTCATATACTGGGGGTCCTAACAAGGGTCTTTTCTGCTTGGTCCCAGACCAAGAACTTCAGTCATATACTGGGGGCCCTTACAAGAGTCTTTTGCCATGGCACTGACTGTTAGGTCCCAAACCAAGAAACCCCAAGGGTGCACTAGGGGACCCAAGATCTCGGCTAGGGTTTTTGCCATTCTCCCAGAGAATGGCTCTTGCAGCTGCTTTAAATTTAACACGCCCTCTCAGCAAGAGAGGCATTCTCAGCTATACCAAGCTTGTCACGAAAGTCTACAAAATTTGTCAAGGACAATGGCTTGATAAAAATATCTGTTGTCTATTCTCCCGTCATAACATTCTAAATGTTGAGAACGTTCTTCTGAACTATGTCCCGGACATAGTGATATCTCATCTCAATGTGTTTCGATCTGTCGTGAAACATTGGGTTCTCGATGAGCTTTACACAGCTCTGATTGTCACAATGAATGATTGTGGGTTCAAGCTCTGAACTGAACAAATCGGAGAGTAGCTTCCTAAGCAACACTGCTTCTCTGCTTGCAGCAATGTATTCTGACTCTTCAGTGCTTTGGGCTATGGAGCCATGTTTCCTGCTGGATCAGGAAATCATTTTTGAACCCAATCCTAAAGCAATCTCCGGAAGTGCTCTTCTGATTCATTGTATTGCCCATCCAAACTGAATCTATAAAACCATGGAGTATTACACCTCCACTGGAAACATATCTCAGAATATGCTTCATAGTAACTATATGTAAATGTTTCGATTCACACATGAACTGGCGGAGAACATTTACCGCATAACAGATGTCTGGCCTCGTATGTACAAGATACATCAGGAACCCAATGATCTGCCGACATAAGGTGGGATCTTCTGGATCTGAACCTGTGGCCTGATCTCATAGTTTCTTTAGATTAGAGATCATTGGTGTGCTCATGGACTTACAGTCCATCATGCCAAATCTACGAAGCACATCAACTACATATTTACCATGTGAGAGAAATATTTCTCCTGATTTCTGCCAAAACTCCAAGCTCAGGAAGTAATGTAAAAGATCCAAGTCTTTCATTCCAACTTCTGCTGAAAAGCTCCCTTTGAGCTATATATACAAAATTTCCTTTCTTGTAAGGAACAGATGAAGATTTTTTTTGGGGACAATCTTCATATAAGGGTGAACCCAAGACTCTGTCAATACTTTCTTACTGAGCTCTCAGAACTTGTTATAATCCATGGGATTCTTTCCCATGGATAGCCTCTTGTTTAGCTTCACTGTTTAAGAAGAAAATCTTAACATCTATCAGATGATAGTATCCAAAACAAAAATTGCAACAAAAGATCCTGAAGGAAGTAAGGATCTTGTCATAGATAATCCCTTCTTTCACGAATCACAAATATACCCTCAATACAACCATCTGTTGTAAGTTTTATCTTATAAGGTCATTAGAGGTTACCACTGATTTGTTACGAGGTCTTTGAAACACTAACCATACATCATTCTTTTCTATCACAGCATCTTCCCACATTTCAAATGTGGAGGGTTCTGAATCAATCACAAGATTCAATTTATCTAGAGGGCTAGAGTACTTATCTGGTTTCTGCTTTCTGTGAAAGTGCCCTTAGGTGCTGAAAGCTTTTCTGCTTCCTTTAGTATTTCTCGGCACCAGGTTGGTTTCCTTTTTAAAAAAACTAAAAAGCATCCCTGGATTCTACTAAGCTACCAGTCAAGGACTAACTCATATACAGGGACTGCTCCCTCTGAGTCTCATAAAATGTCTGTCTTTTTGTCATATGCAAATTGGCTCCCTCTGAACCTATACAAACTTTTGACTCTGTTCTGGTGTCATATCTTTTCAAGATGTTCTTGGTGCCAGTACCAAGTTCAATATGAAAAGCTGAGTCAAACTTCTGAGCTCCTTTGCCAATGGCTCAATTACCATGAAAAAAGATATCTGTAGGGTTTCTCAAAATAAAAAAATACCCCAACTACCAGAATAATTTGTTGGACTCTTTAAACAAGGAAATAACCCAAGGTTATATGTTGTCTTTCATATCAGAAATAAAAGACCAACAAACAACTAGGTTTCCAACCAGGGAGAAAGACTTAGCTCACATCAAAAATAAGTAAGTGCTGATATCACAGCTTCCTTGGTCATATAGCAAAAATACACATGAGATTCTGACAGTATTCCATTCAAACATGGATACCTAAAGATGACAAGAAAGTAATCATACCTCTCTTGTATCCATGAATTTGTTTAGGTCGAAAACATGCTTGCATTTTGCAGCCACTTACCAACTCAAGCTGTCTAAGACATCTTCTGTGCATGCAGATGTTTGAAACAAATCTGTTAGTTCAAGTAAATTCATATCCTTAAGAGAATATCCCATTGTCCTGTGGATAAAACATTATTCATCCATATGCAATGAGTTAACAATACATCTTAAAGGAGGAGGCCAAAAACTGCATTGTCCCAAATTATGTTCTTACAAAAGTCAGCCCTCACAAGGTTGCACCACTCAAAGTATTGTGATTAACTTCTGTGTACTCTTTTACAGAACATAAGAATGCACAAGGTGTTGTCAAATTTCTTTACCAGTGATTATGTTAAAGCCATTGTAACTTACCAAAGGCTTATTAAAAGAAAACTAAGAAAGCATCAATAACATTATAAAGGTTGATACCCTATCTCTTGTGATCTTCAAGATGATGGTTACAATCATGTATCAGATCTTCAATTAACTCGGCCTAGCTTAGAAATGAGAAAGGGGTTACTGAAAGTAAGAGTCATCATTTAAAATTTCAGTCAATCCTCTTAACAAGGGAACTCACCCAACTAGCATTGTTCACTCTACCAGAGATCCAAATTTGCATCTCACAAGTGTACAAGACAATAGACAAGATAGTCTTTCAGTTCAAAAAGGTGTAAAGGATATCTCCTTGTCATGGAAATAGCCCTAGCATGATGAGGTGAAAAGGGCTTTGTTAAAGCAGAGGCAAAAAGGCTTATACCCAAAATGGAGTTGGAGAAGGACTATTTTAATAATTAGAGAAGTCATGCTTAAGAAAAGCTAATCATAGTAGAGTGTTAGTATGAACATGTGTGTTACAGTGGTCATGCATCAATCTAGCATAGTGACAAGGATGTGTTTATATCTGTTGTGCACTTTCCAACCTTTTGACCCAAATCACAATGCACTTAAACTATCATGCTAAATAGGCATGCACTTTTGATCATAGCCATATTCATAGCCACAGTCATTCAAATCTTCAATCAGATCTCACTTGCCAAAAGATGTAGAGATAACAACCTTGTAGCTTATCAGGATGGAAACCATGTTCCCTTTCTCAAATCTTCTGATCTGCAAAACAAAATCTCAGAGTAGGATCTACGTAGGCTCAAGACTTCACACTTATTGAGCTCCTTTCACGCCCTTAGCTCTGATACCATGTTAGGAATAGAGAAATAATGCAAAACAGTAAAGTCCTTTTAAAAAATTCAGTTAGAATAACAGCTAAGTCTCATTTTTAGAATAGTAAACACAACAACATTGTTGAACACATAGCAGAGAAACAATAAATTTCTAAGAGTGTAAGTCCAACATTCTCTCTGAAGAAAAAGTAGATCAATATCTAGATCTAAACTAAATGATGATATAGATCTTATACATGCCAAAAACACAAACTCATCCCTATGGATCAGATATACATCAAATCTAGACGAGATTGGAACAGATCTCAAGCATATTAAATTTCAAGTTAAATAAAGAATATGACCAATGAACAAAATAGCAAATCACATACCTTGAAGACTTACCATGAAGGAGATACAGTCACACATAAGAGATGAGATGTCATTAATGCTTATGCTCAGCAAAATCTAGGGTCATTGATCTACCATATAGGTTAGATCTCTTGCCAAGAGATGAAAGGACTTTCTTGCCACCAGCAGGAGAAAAATACCACACAAAAAATTCTGTTATCAAACCCTTTAACCCACATAACTTTCCAGCAGATAAATCACATGTGCAAAAGGGTACGGCTGTCATGAATGCACAGTCATAGGGCACGGCCGGTTTAGATAAAAGCTAGATCTGAGAAGAAGAGGTCGCGTCCAATGCAAAAGAGGCCAGATCTAAGAGGAGAGGCCACGGTCCAAGCAAAGGGAGGCCCGATCTGTAGGAGAGGCCACGGTCCAAGCAAAGGGAGGTTGGTTTCAGAGCATAAACCCTCACACAGAAAATTCTATGGATTAACCCTCACACAGAAAATAGCTTAAGGGAGGTTGTGGCTCAAAAAGATCAGGTTTGGATAGCTGCAAGGAGGGTCGCAGGTCTAGACAGTTGCAAGGAGGGCCACACTCACAAAAACTAGACAAAGGGTCGCACTACAGTAATGTCCTCAAGGGGCCGCACCACATCAGTCCTCAAGGGATGTCATACCACAACAGTCCTCAAGGGGAGTTGCACCACACCAGTAGCCTCAAGGGAGCCGCACCACAATAGCCTCAAGGGAGTCGCACCACAATAGAAGACATGCCAGCAATAGATGCAAGAAAGGGGGGTCGCAGCAACAACAGTAAATACTCCAACAGAAGATGGAAGGAGGGCCGCAGCAAAGAGAGAGGATCCGCTCACCTTAGAAGCTCAAGAGCATACAATACAAGTGTATCTCAAATGAGAAGGGTAGGTTTCTTTTAATACTTTAGGCTAGGGGTTAGATACCTAGGGGTTAAGGTAAAGATAATAATTAAAATTAACATATTCAATTAATATAAATATTAATTAAATATGTTATAAATTAAACATTTAATTAATAACCCTTAAAGCCAAATAAACACAAGCAAGGGTGAAGAGGGTTTTGGCAAGGGTGACTGGGTGGCAATACATGTCCATTCATTCTTAAAGTGACCCTATTTGATTTTATCATCACTGCATATGGGATACATCCCTCATGTGGTCATGCCTGCCTTCAAAGAGGGACATATACCGACAAACACCAAATCAAGGATCAGGTGGCCCCAGAATATCTCTGGGGTCTTATCCACCAAGGTACAAGACCAAGGATCAACCCATGCCCCAGGCATCGGTACCCTGGACATGGTCCAGGGGCCCTATACATATCTAGGGGCTTTAACTGCTTGGTCCCTGTTAAATTTATAAGCAGCTGCAAGACCCATTCTCCTGGAGGATGGCTAAGACCCTAGACGAGATCTAGGGCCCCCAGTGCACTCCTGGGGTACTTGGTCTAGGACCAAACAGTTAGTGCCTTGGCATAAGACCCTTGTGAGGGCCCCCAGTATACGACTGGGGTTCTTGGTGAAGAACCAAGCAGTAAAGACCCCTGAGAGGGCCCCCAGTATACGACTGGGGTTCTTGGTCTAGGACCAAGCAGTTAAAGCCCCTAGATA